>ML129106.1:326020-351347 GCA_003846335.1 Cuora mccordi
CCCCCCCCCCAGAGAGAGAGAGAGAGTGGATTTTTGGAGCCAACACTGTGTATCGGCTCCCTGACTTTCAAAATCAGAAACTTTTCCCGACCCCTTACTCTTTAACTGCAAAAGGCCGCAGACCAGATAAGCAGCTGCTGACTCCCTTTCTCGCTGCTGGTCAAGCAAAAAGCAAACACTCAACCCCTGTGAATCATGCAGGGAGGGGGATATCTCATTTGATTGTTCACAGATTGATCACAGCAAACAGGAGCTGTGTTTGTTTTTTTAGATAAGCAGCTCCCGGAGCCGCGTTCACAACAAAACAAAGAGAGGCTGCATAACAAAACAAAGGGAATAATTTAGTTAAAAGCATTCTGGGATATCTCCTAATACCCTGGAGGCCAATAACAGTGCTGGTGTGTGGCCACGCTTTACGATCAGCGCTGCAGAACCAGCGCTGCAATGCTTATTCCCCAAGCAGACCCAGGTGTACGGCCAGTGCTGCAGCCAGGGAGTTGCAGTGCTGGATGTGCCCTGCAGGTATGGACAGTTACTAATTGCAGCGCTGGAAAGCCTCCACCAGCGCTGCAACTCTCAAGTGTAGCCATACCCTAACTCTCCTGTGTAGCTAGCTTAGAAAGGCTGAACACTGAATGCTGTGAAAGTCTCTGGCCATGGCTACACTTGCAGATGTGCAGCACTGGGAGTAACAGCTGTGTAGGGAAAGTGCTGGTGTGTGGCCACACTCACAGCTACCAGTGCTGCAGTGTGGCCGCATTTGCAGCGCTGTTGGGAGTGGTGCATTATGGGCAGCTATCCCAGCATTCAAGTGGCAGCAACGTGCTTTCAAAAGAGGCGGGTGGGGTGGAGTGTGACAGGGAGCGGGGGAGAGAGAGAGAGTGGATTTTTGAAGCTTACACTGTGTGTCAGCTCCCTGCCTTGCAAAATTTGACCATTTCCTTGACCCCTCATTCACTCTTAACTGCAAATAGCCTGCAGACCAGATAAGCAGCTGCTCCAATGAACTCCCTTTCTTCCCCTCCCCCTCCTCTGTTTCTCTCCTCAAGCAAACACTAGCTGTAGACATTCATCCCCCTGCCTGCCACATTCACAGCAAACAAGAGCTGTGTTTGTTTTTTAGATAAGTAGCTCTCGGAGCCCTGAGTTCACAACAAAACAAAGAGGCATCATAACAAAACAAAGAGAGTAATTTAGTTAAAAGCATTCTGGGATATCTCCTAATACCCTGGAGGCCAATAACAGCGCTGGTGTGTGGTCACACTTGACAAGCAGCGCTGCATCATCAGCGCTGCACTCGTTATACCCCAAGCAGACCAGGTGTACAGCCAGCGTTGCAGTGCCGGATGTGCCTTGCAGGTGTGGACAGTTACTAAGTTGCAGCGCTGTAAAGCCTCCACCAGCGCTGCAACTCTCCAGTGTAGCCAAGCCCTCTGTTAACTAAGCAGCCCTGAGCTCAGTGCATCCCAGTTTCAGTGAACAGCAGAGCGGGTGTGACCCGGCACAAGAAAGCAGGAAAATGGCTACCAGTGAAGCAGCTAACTAGAACTGGCTAAACTGGAAGCAACAGAGAAAGAAAACAAACATAAGAGACGGATAGAACTAAAACAATTAGAAATTAATGCAGAAAAAGCCAGGGAGGAGGCTGCCCACAAGAGAGCTATGGAGCAGAAAGAAAAAGAGAGGGAGGAGAGGGAAAGAGGAATCATGAACTGGAGTTGTTAAGGGCTAGGCAGGATATACCAGCCAACCCTAGCAACCCCTCTCCAGGTACCACTTCCCATCCCAGAAAATTCCCCACCTGCAAGGCAGGCGATGATACCGAGGCTGCCTTAGAAAATTTTGAAAGGGCCTGCCTTGGGTACAGCATCTCTGCAGACCAATACATGGTAGAGCTGAGGCTGCAGCTCAGTGGACCCTTAGCAGAGGTGGCAACTGAAATGCCTAAAGAAAACATGAACAGTTATGAACTTTTTAAAAACAAGGCCAGAATCAGAATGGGGCTAACACCTGAGCATTCCCGTCGGCAGTTCAGAGCCCTAAAGTGGAAACCAGATGTGGCATTTTCCCGACACACCTACCACATTGAAAAAAATTGGGATGCCTGGATATCAGGAGCAAGTGTTAAATCTCTGGAAGATCTGTCTTTCCTAATGAAAATGGAGCAGTTCTTAGAGGGTATGCCTGAGGAAATAGAAAGGTACTTCCTAGATGGGAAGCCTAAAACTGTAACGGAGGCGGGGGAGATTGGAGCCAAATGGGTACAGTTGGCAGAAAAGAAAAAAACTAGTAGCAGTTGGAGCTAATATCAGAGGGGGCAAATCAAAACCAAACCCTACCACCGGGGGCAACCCAAGCCCCCCCCCCCCCCCGCCCAAGGGAAACTCCAGATGCCTTCTCACCCCACCACACCAGTCTCTACCAACCAACCTCGCCCCGGGGATACCTTAGCAGGGCGATATTTTAAATGTAATGACCTTGGACATATAAAGGCCCACTGCCCCGAGAACCCCAACAGATTACAGTTCATTACACCACAATCACACCAAAGCTCCCCAGGCCCAGATGCCTCTCAAATACCCTCGGAGCGAAGGGAAACCTTGAGGGTAGGCGGAAAGAAGGTTATCGCGTGGAGGGACACTGGGGCACAAGTGTCGACTATCCACCAATCCCTAGTGGACCCCAAACTCATCAACCCAGAGGTTCCAGTAACAATTCAACCCTTCATGTCACACTCTGTAACCTTGCCTACAGCCAAGTTGCATGTCCAGTACAGGGGCTGGTCAGGAATGTGAATTTTTGCAGTCTGTGACTATTATACCATCCCCATAATGCTGGGGGATGACTTGGCCAACCAGGTGAAGCTAGCCAAGAGGGTGGGAATGGTTACCCGCAGCCAGGCTAAGCAAGCTTTTACACCTATCCCTGCTCCTTAGCCTTCCACCAGGGCCCCTGTCTGTGTTACCAGAGACCCAGACAGAGGTGGTGGAACTGGATCTTCTGCCCACGAGTGCTACAGCCGTAGTGGATCCAGTCCCAGAACCGGAACTGGCGAAGCAACCAGCACCAGAACCATTGCCAGCACTGAGTCCAGCGCTTGCAACTCCATCTACAATTCCAACGCCAGAGGGTACCAGCGAGCCTGAACTGGAAAAAAACAGCAGATAACTCTACCCAAGAGGCCCAGCCAGACCCTGAAATACCACATAGTGCACCAGCGGAGAGCGGTTCACAGTCAACGGAAACAACCCCAGCACCTGCATTGCTTCCAGAGGGTCCAAGCCCATGTCCACAGTCCAAGGAGGAACTGATGTCTCCAGCATCAAGGAAACATTTCCAGGCCAAGCAGGAAGCAGATGACAGCCTTCAGAAAGCTTGGGTGGCAGCACGGAGCACCCCACCGCCTCTCAGCTCTTCTAACTGATCCTGGTTTGTTGTAGAACAAGGACTTTTATATAAGGAGACTCTTTCTGATAGACACCAGGAAGACTGGCATCCTCAGAGACAGTTGGTAATTCCAACTAAGTACCGAGTAAAGCTCTTGAGCTTAGGCCATGATCATCCCAATGGCCATTCTGGGGTGAACAGAACCAAAGACCGTTTGGGGAAGTCCTTCCACTGGGAGGGAATGGGCAAGGACGTTGCTAATTATGTCCGGTCTTGTGAGGTGTACCAACGAGTGGGAAAGCCCCAAGACCAGGTCAAAGCCCCTCTCCAGCCGCTCCCCATAATTGAGGTCCCATTTCAGCGAGTAGCTGTGGATATTCTGGGTCCTTTCCCAAAGAAGACACCCAGAGGAAAGCAGTACATGCTGCCTTTCATGGATTTTGCTACCCAATGGCCGGAAGCAGTAGCTCTAAGCAACACCAGGGCTAAAAGTGTCTACCCAGGCATTAGCAGACATTTTTGCCAGGGTAAGTTGGCCCTCCAACTTCCTTACAGATTCAGGGACTAATTTCCTGTCAGGGACCATGAAAAACCTGTGGGAAGCTCATGGGGTGAATCACTTGGTTGCCATCCCTTACCACCATCAAACCAATGGCCTGGTGGAAAGGTTTAATGGAACTTTGGGGGCCATGATACGTAAATTCGTAAGTGAACACTCCAATGATTGGGACCTAGTGTTGCATCAGTTGCTTTTTGCCTATCGGGCTGTACCACATCCCAGTTTAGGGTTTTCACCATTTGAACTTGTGTATGGCTGTGAGGTTAAGGGGGCATTACAGTTGGTGAAGCAGCAATGGGAGGGGTTTATGCCTTCTCCAGGAACTGCCATTCTAGACTTTGTAAGCAACCTACAAAGCATCCTCCGACCCTTTTTAGCCCTTGCTAAAGAAAACCTAAAGGATGCTCAGGAAGAGCAAAAGGCCTGGTATGATAAACATTCCAGAGAACGGTCCTTCAAAGTATGAGACCAAGTCATGGTCTTAAAGGCGCTCCAGGCCCATAAAATGGAAGCATCCTGGGAAGGACTATTCATGGTCCAGGAGCGCCTAGGAGCTGTTAACTATCTCATAGCACCCCCCACCTCCAACATAAAGCCTAAGGTATACCATGTTAATTCTCTTAAGCCCTTTTATTCCAGAGAATTAAAGGTTTTTCAGTTTACAGCCCAGGGAACAGATGACGCTGAGTGGCTTGAAGGTGTCAACTATGAAGGAAAAAGTGATGGTGGCGTGGAAGAGGTGAATCTCTCCGCGACACTTGGATGTCTGCAGTGACAGCAGATCAAGGAGCTGTGCACTAGCTTTGCACCTATGTTCTCAACCACTCCAGGATGGACTGAATGGGCATACCACTCCATTGACACAGGTAATGCTCACCCAATTAGAACTCCACCCTACCAGGAGTCACCTCATGCCCAAACTGCTATAAAAATTGGAGATCCAGGACATGCTACAGATGGGTATAATCTGCCCCTCTAAGAGTGCATGGGCATCTCCAGTGGTTCTAGTTCCCAAACCAGATGGGGAAATATACTTTTGCGTGGACTACTGTAAGCTAAATGCTGTAACTCGTCCCGACAACTATCCAATGCCATGCACCAATGAGCTATTGGAGAAATTGGGACATGCCCAGTTCATCTCTACCTTAGACTTAACCAAGGAGTACTGGCAAGTACCACTAGATGGACCCGCCAAGCAAAGGTCAGCCTTCGTCACCCAAGCAGGGGTGTATGAATTGAATGTGCTCCCTTTCAGGCTGTGAAATGCACCTGCCACCTTCCAAAGACTTGTAGATGGTCTCCTAGCGGGACTGGGAGACTGAAGTTGCCTACCTCGATGATGTGGCCATTTTTTCTGATTCATAGGCAGAACACCTGTAGCACCTGGAAAAAGTCTTTGAGCACATCAGGACTAACTGTTAAGGCTAAAAAATGTCAAATAGGCCAAAACAGAGTGACTTACCTTGGACACCAGATGGGTCAGGGAACTATAAATACCCTACAGGCCAAAGTGGATGCTATCCAAAAGTGGCCTATCCCAAAAACAAAGAAACAGGTCCAATCCTTCTTAGGCTTGGCTGGATATTATAGGCGATTTGTACCACACTACAGCCAAATCGCTGCCCCACTGACAGACCTGACCAGAAAAACACAGCCAAATGCAGTTCAGTGAACTGATGAGTGTCAGAAGGCCTTTAACCAGCTTAAGGCGACACTCATTATTAGCCAGGATGGGTAAGGTATGGTGTCCCTAGCCTCTGTTTGTCAGAGATGGAAATGGATGGCAGGAGAGAGATCACTTGATCATTGCCTGTTAGGTTCACTTCTTCTGGGGCACCTGGCATTGGCCACTGTCAGTAGACAGATACTGGGCTAGATGGACCTTTGGTCTGACCCGGTACGGCCATTCTTATGTTCTCATGTCTGAACCTGTGCTAAGGGCCCCAGACTTTGACAAACCATTGCTGGTAACCACAGATGCATCTGAGCATGGGGTAGGAGCAGTTTTAATGCAGGTAGGACCAGATCAAGAATTCCATCCTGTCGTGTTTCTCAGCAAGAAACTGTTCCAGAGGGAAAGCCACTGGTCCATCAGCGAAAGAGAATGCTATGCCTTTGTGTACACCCTGGAAAAGCTACACCCATACGTTTGGGGACGGTGTTTCCAATTACAAACCGACCATGCTGCGCCAAAGTGGCTTCATACCACCAAGGGAAATAACAAAAAACTTCTTAGGTGGAGTGTAGCTCTCCAAGATTTTGATTTTGAAATACAACACATTTCAGGAGCTTCTAACAAAGTGGCTGATACACTCTCCCATAAAAGTTTCCCAGAATCAACTGGTTAAAAATTGTTCTTGGAATGTGGGACATATTGTTAGTTTTTATATAATCAGTAGTATGTCTAGAGGTGCATGTGTCTTATTAACTCTGTTTTTTTCCTAGAGCTCCAGGAAAAAAATCACAGCCAGTGTGGAACTGGCTGTCCAACACTATCTGTGATTTGGGGGGTATGTCATAACTATAAAGGGAAGGGTAAAAGCCCTCCTGTGTACAATACTATAAAATCCCTCCTGGCCAGAGACACCAAAATCCTTTTACCTGTAAAGGGTTAAGAAGGTCTGGTAACCTGGTTGACACCTGACCCAAAGGACCAGTAAGGGGACAAGATACTTTCAAATCTTGGTAGTTGGAAGGCTTTTGTTTGTGTTCTTTGTTTTGGGGGTTGTTCGTTCTTGGGACTAAGAGGGACCAGACATCAATTCAGGCTCTCCAAATCTTTCTGAACATGTCTCTCATATTTCAAACTTGTAAGTTACAGCCAGGCAAGGCGTGTTAGTTTTGTCTTTGTTTTCTCAACTTGTAAATGTTCCTTTTGCTAGAGGGTTTAACCTCTGTTTGCTGTAACTTTGAACCTAAGGCTAGAGAGGGTTCCTCTGGGCTCTTTGAATCTGATTACCCTGTAAAGTTATTTTCCATCCTGATTTTACAGAGATGATTTTTACCTTTCTTTCTTTAATTCTCAGTGGTTTGAGCATTGGCCTGCTAAACCCAGGGTTGTGAGTTCAATCCTTGATGGGGCCACTTAGGGAGCTGGGGCAAAAATCAGTACTTGGTCCTGCTAATGAAGGCAGGGGGCTGGACTCGATGACCTTTCAAGGTCCCTTCCAGTTCTAGGAGATCAGTATATCTCCAATTATATATTTATATATTTAATTAAAAGCCTTCTTTTTAAGAACCTGATTGATTTTTCCTTGTTTTAAGATCCAAGAGGTTTGTATCTGGACTCACCAGGAATTGGTGGGGGAAAGGAGGGGGATGGTTAAATTCTCCTTGTGTTAAGATCCAAGGGTTTGGATCGGTGTTCACCAGGAAATTGGTGAAGAAGTCTCTCAAGGCTACCCAGGGAAGGGAGTTAGTACTTGGGAGTGGTGGCAGCAAAACCAGATCTAAGCTTGTAATTCAGTTTAGGGGTTCACATGCAGGTCCCCATATCTGTACTCTGAAGTTCAGAGTGGGGAAGGCTTGAGCCCTCTTTGCCAACCCATCACATGGCTCCCAGTCATCTCCGTATTCTTTTCAGAATCCCAGTAGCCGTTTCCCCTGTACGACAACCAGGCAGTGGGTCAGAGTCTGCACTTGGAGTCCCCTGGACGGGGAGACAGGAAAGGACTTGCCATTTGGTTTGTCCAGAAGAGTTTTGGGGCCTGTTTTATCTCAAGTTCTTCTTCGAGTGCTTGCTGATATCAATTCCATCTGGGTGTGTGCACGCACGCTGTGTGTACAGCTGTCGGAAAGTTTTCCCTAGCAGCTATCCATCAGGCTGGCTGTGGAGCCCCCTGGAGTGACGCCGGTATGGCGTTCTATATATGACCCTGCTGGCCGGACCCCTCTTCAGTTCCTTCTTACCGCCAGTGACAGTTGTTGGAACAGTGGCTCTCTTGCTCTGCAAGTGTCCCACTCATCCCATGCTCCTCTGTTATCACCTGTAAATAATTTGCTTTGTTAGTTAATCGTTAATCAGGGGACTCAGGGCTTCAAACCCTGCAGCTCCTGTGCAAAGCCCATGCCCATGGGTGATCCCCACGACTCCTGTCTCCAGTGCCTGGGGGAGGCCCACCAATCGGATAAGTGTAAGATCTGCAAGGCTTTCAAACCTCCCACCAGGAAGGAGAGAGACTTTAGGTTAAAGCAACTCCTAATGGAGTTATCTCTCAGTCCACAGCAGGACCCGGCCCCAAGCGCCTCGGTGCGGCCACTGCCCCTACGGTGCTGAGAAAGGACCCGGCATGCCAACCGAGAAGTTATCGATCCCCCGGACCCGAGAAGCGTTCTTCCCACCACTACTCCCATTCCCCTGCTGAGTGCAAAAAGCAGGCAAAGGGAAAATCCTCCCTACAGGTTGTTACTACATCAGTACCCCCTGGAGCAGACAGTGTAGGCAACGGGACTCTGGCCAGCAGACGATCGAGCCACGCACAGCCTACGTGGGCCCCACCCTCTCCAGTGAGTCCTATCCTCTTGGACTCCCCGTGGCTACAGGTGGAGGAAGCTATGATGCCTTTAACCCCGGACATCTTTGAAGCCGCTAGGGGCCTCATTGACATGACGGCACCTAAGTCTCCCACTCTGAGGGACAAGCCACCGCTCCCTCGGAATATGGCGCCATCTAGAGTAAAGCCTGCCATGTTGGGACCGCCAGCCCCCTGGCCTGACTCTCCACACCATGAGTCCCAGCACCATGTCCATGCTCCACACCGGTCTGACTCGTGATGCTGATCTCACAGCCCCAATGGTCAAAGCCCCTCCCACTGGAGGTGGTCGTTGTCCTGTAAATCATGGTCCCACTCGAGGTCCAAGTCCTGGTCTGTGACCTCGCGGCACTGTTCCCAACTCCGGTCCCCACGCTGCTCATTGCCCAGGCAACGCACTGTAGACTAACACCATCCCAGAGGCAATACTTGGTTGCCCACGTCAGGACCCCACACAAGACCCGGCACCAGCACCACCCTCACTAACTGCTGCTACACCCGGTACCCAAGGCAACCCAGCACTTCAGGAACAAGAGGATGCTCTGGAACCAGCTCTACAGGTGGCTTCCTCCTCATCATCCCCTGATGAGGTGGTGGCAGGCACCTTGACATCTGGACCGCCACCCATAGATTAGAGGGCGCTGCAGGATTTCCTCCATCGGGTTGCCCTAAATATGAACCTGCAGCTGGAGGAGGTGGTGGAACAGGAAGACCTGATGGTGGATATCTTGGCACCAGAAGGCCCCTCCAGGGTGGCATTACCCATTATAAAGACCATCCAATTCAATGCCAAGACTATGTGGCAAACGCCTGCCTCCATCCCCTTAATGGCCAGGAGAGTTGAACGTAAATACTTTGTTCCCACCGATGGGTATGAGTACCTTCTTCGAGTGCTTGCTCATATCAATTCCAATTAGGTGTGTGCGCGCCATGGGCACGATCACTAGATAATTTTTACCCTAGCAACACCCTGTGGGTCGACTATGGAGCCCCCTGGAGTGGCGCCTTCATGGTGCTGGATATATGCTCCAGCTGACCCTTCATTTCCTTCTTACCGCACATGATGGTTGTTGGAACTGTGGAGCGCGGCTTTGCTGATCTCCACTTTCCCTAGTGTTCTCTTTACCCATACTTGTATAGTTGTAGTTTTATTTAGTGTAGTTTTATTTCTAGTTGTAATTTTAGTTGTAGTTGTAGTGTATATAGAATTATAGTGGGTTGGAAGGGGTCTTCCCCTCCTACCCACCTACTGCCTAGGCTCATGCCCAAGGCTCCGTGCTTTAAGCCTTGTTCGGCCTGCTCCAAGCCTATGCCAACAGGCGACCCCCATGACTCCTGCTTGAAGTGCCTTGGGGAGTCCCACCAGTCCCACATGTGCAAGATTTGTAAAGCTTTCCGGCCTCGGACTAAAAAGGAGTGAGACTTTCAGTTAAAGCAGCTCCTAATGGAGGCAGCCCTTAGCCTGGACCCTCCGGCACCATGCCGAGACCCAGCACCAGGTACTTCGGTACGCAGCGCCCTGACGGCAACGGCAGGTACCGCTCTAGCAGAGACCCGCGGCACTGGACATCCCCGGCACCACAACAGGCACAGTCGATCCGGCGCCGATCTCTCTCACTTGCCCAGAAGCGGCACCGCAGGGCAGAGACAGCAGATCGGCTTCAGCAGTCCTTGGTACCCCTGAGGACAACCTCGGAGTCGCGTCCAGGCATGAAGCGACTGAGGGTGCAAGCACCGACACCGTCGAGTCCGGCACCGAGGGGGGAGCCATTAAGTCCGGTGTGCACAGGCTCCCTGGCACGTACCGTGGTTGAGCCCCAGCTTCTGTCAACACCAGAAACTTTTGTAGCAGCGCAGGACATTATTGCCCTGACGGACTCGGTTCGTGCGCTACAGTCTAGGGGCAAGCCAACTCTGATCCGCCCAACAATTCCTCCGGTGGAAGTGCGACGCCACTTCCAGTCCTGGATCCAAACCAGCTCCAGGCACCGTTCACAGTCCCAACGACGCCAACAGTCCTGGCACTGCTCTCCCTCACAGCACTGGTCATACTCGCGTTGTCGGTCGCACTCATGGCACCATTCCAGCTCATGACAAGAGTCGTGGTACTGATCAGATTCCAGGCGTGGCTCCCGGCACTGATCAGAGCGCCATTCTCCGTCCTGGAGTCAGTCACGGCACCGATCCCGCAGTCGGTCATGGTCACTGACTGGTTCTCGGTACCGATCCAGGCCTCAGCACCGGTCTTGGTCCTGGCACCAGTCCCCAGAGTCTAGGCGGCACTGCTCACCAGCGACTCAGTACCAATCTCCACCGTGCCCTGAAGAATCGGTGCAGTCACATTTGGCATCACCTTGGCCCTCACGCTCTGCCTCTCGCTCCTCACAGTCGGAGGGGGGTTCGCATCCAGGCTACTATGCCCCTGGCTAGGACGAAGGGGACACCGGGCACTGGCCTGAAGGGGGCCATGATCCCAGTCAAGGACAACCTCAGTGGTCTTTCTGGACCCCGTGGGTGTACACCAAGCCCAGGGGGTAGTGTCTGGGGCCTCCTGCTCATCCCACTCAGAACCTCATGTGCTAGAGGACACCATAAGCCGTCCTGCTCCAGGGGGTATGGAATCTACAACCCTGACCCCTGGGCAAACTCCAGACCCCAGCATAGGGGACCCCAGGCAGCAGGATCCAACCCAGCAGGACGTGCCACCAGACCCTCTAGCCCCTGTGGCGTCTTCCCCAGATGAGGCAGTGGTGGGAACAACGATCTTGGGACCTCCTCCAATAGACCTTCATGCCCACCAGGAACTCCTACGCAGGGTGGTGTGGAAAGGGCCAGGAGGGATATGGTGAGAGAAGCAGAGACATCAAAGACATGGTGGAGGGTGTAAAGAAACCATGTCCCATGAGAGTCAGAATGGTCTAATGGTTCTGGCTCTGGAGTAAAAATCAGGAGACCTGGGTTCTATTTCTGCTCTGCTGGGTAAGTCAGAAATTCTTAGTGCACAGACTGTAGATTAAAATAGGTGTGACTTCTTCAGGGACAAGAAATTGTCCAGAGCTGTGGCATTTGGGGCCCTTCCAATTATCATGTGCTGGTTCCATCAGGCAGTTTGTGTTTCCACTGCTTGGTTTGAGTCTCTCTTAGTTCTCCAAGGAGACCTTTGAGTGCTCTGGGTAACATTCTCTGGTTTCATTGGAAAGGCAGCAGAGAACCCAGGGAGTTAAGAAACCACAGGAATTACACATCATTCAGTGAGAAATAGGGAAAGGATCGTAGATATTCTGAAGGAAATTTTAGGGAAAAATTATCTATTTTCAGATTAAAATTTCCCTGTGTTAAAAACTAGGAAAAACACATAGCTTCAGCAGCCCATGCCACCTAGACACCAGCAAACTGGATAAAAACACAAATGAATCCAAAGATAATTTTAGGGTGTTTATTTTCAAATAATCAAGGTAAGTTTAGGGCACTCTGACATGAATGGCATATTGTGAATTAATCTTCAAAATTGAATTATTACATTGAAAATGTTCATAACGCATCACTTTTTAAACAGAAAGTAGTCCTAGCAATGCCATGTGATGTGCCTCCTCTCATAATCTGCTCAGCTAGCTCTTCAAGAAATTAGGTTCAGTCGCTAATTTGAAGGAATTAGACCAACCAGTCACTATTTTAACAGAGCATTCCATAAGATGGTGGACAGAACCCAGAGGAATTGTGATGAATTTCCTGGAGCAACTTTATTTTCTTTGGACTCTAAACCTTGCATGACAACAAAAATATCACCCTTTCGACTGATTTATGGCCTAGAAGAAAATTCCCAATAAAGCTTCACCAAATTTATTATTATGTGTCTTTAAGTGCCACCATCTTTAATACAATTAAGTTAATTTGTGATGATTCAGTAAAGGAATACAACCCCTTCTCTATTTCTTTACAAACTACATTTGTCTTTATAACCAAGAACATGAAGAGCCTGGCAGTACATGAAATCCACGGTGGACACTGAGTACATTGGCTGCAAATAATATTTCTAAAGAAAAATAAACTAAAAAAATGGATACTGTAGAAGAGATTTCTATATATAGGAAGAGCATTTGAGGTTGGAAAAGAGGAGACTAAGGGGGGATATGATAGAGGTATATAAAATCATGAGTGATGTGGAGAAAGTGGATAAGGAAAAGTTATTTACTTATTCCCATAATACAAGAACTAGGGGTCACCAAATGAAATTAATAGGCAGCAGGTTTAAAACAAATAAAAGGAAGTTCTTCTTCACACAGCGCACAGTCAACTTGTGGAACTCCTTACCTGAGGAGGTTGTGATGGCTAGGACTATAACAGTGTTAAAAAAGAACTGGATAAATTCATGGTGGTGAAGTCCATAAATGGCTATTAGTCAGGATGGGTAAGGAATGGTGTCCCTAGCCTCTGTTTGTCAGAGGATGGAGATGGATGGCAGGAGAGAGATTACTTGATCATTGCCAGTTAGGTTCACTCCCTCTGGGGCACCTGGCATTGGACACTATCGGTAGACAGATATTGGGCTAGACGGACCTGTGGTCTGACCCGGTACGGTCGTTCTTATGTTCTTATATTGGGGACTGTGTTTTGTTAACTGATGTGAGAACAAGAAAGGAAGGGTCATAGATTGTTTACTGATTATATGCAGCTAGAAAGTTTAAAAATCACATGAGAAGTTCAAAGAATATTATATAATCTTGTGTGAGTTAATTTAAATATGTTGCTTAATTAATTTTATCATTTTTTCACCTATTATTTTTCAAAGATGTAATGCAGGAGGTGGGTGTATGTGTCCTGTCTTTCACAGAGAACCAGTCAAGACAATAAAGAGGGGGAGAGAGAGAGAACAAAGCTGCACATGTGTATAGTTGTGATGTACATTGTAACTGAACAACCCAGTCTGATAATTAATTTTGTTAAGATAAGTATTTTGGATTTCTTGAAAGTCCACAGTTGAAATACAAATGAGCTATGTAGAGAAGTTAAATTTCAATATAGATTTGAGGGAACAATAAAAGAATAAATGTAAATAATTCCGTTTCTATTTTCACCTCATTACAAAAATAACATTAGAATTTTTTTTCCATATTTTACATTGATATTTCACAGGGGTAGAAAATTCGGACAGGAGTGAATGACCCCCGTCCACCTCCTTCTGACACACCTGGGGCAGGGGACAGGGAAAGGTGAGAGCAGCAAAAACCACTAGCTGTCTGGCAGTATTTCTTACCAGCATCACCCTGGGCCAGGGGTGGAGCAAAGACAGGGGGAGCAGGGGTGGGGGGAAAACTGTCTGGGCTCCTTCCAGCAAGTGGGTTCCATTCACCCAGCCTGGGCTGAGGTTGTCAGGTGTCTGGTTTTTGACTGGAACCTCCAGTTGAAAAGGGAAACTGGCAGCATCCAGTCAGCACAAAACGTCCAGTTATCTGCAGTAACTGGCCCCCACCACTGGGGGTGGGAAGAGCAGCAGGGCTGGGAGGGGCCAGTCTCTGCCACGAGGTCACTGTCAGGGACAGAGATTCCCTCCAGCCTGAGCTGAGACAGGGCAGATTATCAGGGGAGCCACGTTTGTACCCCAAGTATTGCAAACAGGATTTAAATAAGGGTGGAGCGTCCCTGAGAAGGTGTCAGTGAAAGTGAAGAGACGGGACCTGTCAGTCACATTGTAAAATGAGACCTCACCCGCCTCATAGTCCAGGAAAATCCCCACCCGGCTGGGCCTGATGCTCACGGGGAGTGGGGTTGGGGGAGAGGTGAGGGCCTCGTATCTCCCACCCAACAGCTGCACGGCCCAGTATCCATTCCCAGGTGAGAGTGTGACCTGCCCCTTCCTGCTCACAGATTCCCTACAAACCCCCAGGTCCCAGCCTGTCTTGTCTCCCACCTCCACCTCCCAGTAACGCCTCCCACTCGCAAACCCCTCAGCACCCAGGACACACGGACAAGTATCAAATCTCTCAGGGTTGTCGGGCAGATCCAGGAGTGTGTCTCCGAATCTCACATATTTCCGATCGTCAGACAGGACGAGTTCAGGATGAACCGTATCTGGATCCAGAGTCACGTCCACTGGGGAGAGAGTCACAGAGTCAGTGTCGAGGGCAGGGACTTGTCACTGGGATCAAAGGGAAATTAACCTGAGTCCCCGTTAATCATAGTGGGGGAGGGAGTTGTTGCCTGAGGGGAGTCAGGGCCCATCTGCCTGTGAGGAGACAATGAGGGGGAAAGAGCAGGGGAAGGTTTGGAAGGTGTTAGTGGGGGTGGGAGGGGAGAGGAGGGGACAGGTTGGTACTGGAAGACAAAAGGGGAGGGGCAGGTTCCAGGTGGCTGCAGGGGGTGAGGAGAGGGGTGGGCACCAGGGGAGAAAAAGGGGACAGACCCCAGGGGGCACAGGGAAGCAAGGGAAGGAGAGGGCAACCGGGGGCAGAAGGATGTGAGGGAATGGGAGGGCTACAATGGGGCAGAGGGAATCAAGGGGACAGACAAGTGCCAGGGGGTGGAGGGGATGAGCAGTGGGGTATGTGCCAGGACCATGGGGGGAAGCGATTGGGAGGCAACAGGGGACGGAGTGAGGCAGGATCCCAGGGACAGAGGGGCTGGCTAGGGCAGAGGCAGTCACCAGTGGGTGGAGGGAGGGAGGAGGGGCAGGTGCCAGGGGCCTGTGTGGGTGGGTGAGTAGAAGACCATGTACTGATGGCAGAGACGGGTGATGGGAGGGGTGGGCACTGGGGGGGGGCGGTTAAGGAGGAAGAGGAGGGGCAGGGACCAGGGCCATAGAGCGTGAGTAAGGGGCAGGACAAGTGCCAAGGGAAACAGAGATGAGGGGAAGAGTGGTCACCAGGGGCTAAAGGGTTGGCAGGAGAAGGGGCAGGCGGCACTGGGCCACAGAGGGGGAGAGGGAAGGGGCTCACACCAGGGGGCACAAGGGGTGAACAGAGGGGCAGGTGCCAGGGAGGCAGAGGGGAGTAGAAGGAGGGGCTGGCACTAGGGTAAAAGGAGAGGGTGGGGAAAGTGCAGATGACAAGGCTAGAAAGAGGGGTGAGAAGTAGGGTGGGTGACAGAGGGACATAGGGGGCAAGGTTTGGGGTAGACCCCAGGGGACAACAGGGGAGTGGGGCATGGAGAAAGGTGGGCCCTGGGGGGGCTGAGGGGATAGAGGAAAGGTACCCAGATGTTAGGACAAGGGGAGGGGAGGGGTGGGCACCAGGGGGACAGAGATGGGCGGGAGGGGAAGGGCATACACTAGGAGGCCCAAAGAGGGTGAGGGAAGGGACTTGTTCCAGGCAGGCAGAAGGGGCAAAGGAAAGGGCAGGGACTGTTAAGGGGCTTATTCCTTCACCCTCTCACTTCCCTGGTTCTCTTGCATGAACAGAGAGCAACAATACCCAAAGTCCAAAGGTGCAAACAATTCAATGTTTATTGGGGTGAATTTCCAGCAAGCACGATTCCAGTTTCCTTCCTCAGTGTCCCCCTTCCCAGCTCTGACACCACAGAGCCTTGCCTGTGTCTCTGTTCCCATTCCCTGTTCCCATCCCCCACTTAGCAAAATATTTCAATTCCCCCACTCCCAATCCCCGTTCCCATTCCCCCCTTACTTCCTGACTATATAGTAAAGCTTGAGTTCTGCTTACCTATATCTTAACCAATAATTTTACTGAAATTTGAAATGCAGGAGAAACTCACAGCTGCTGAATGCACCAAGCACCAGGCACCACCCCACAGGGAGGAAGTGGCAGTTGGAATTGCCAATATCCCTGGTCAAGGAGCCCTGGCCCTTGAGAAGCAGCAGCACCTGGAGACTGGAATAGTTCAGCCACTGGAGGAGCAAAGCAACATGGAACTGGGGAACAAGTCTCAAGACAGCCAAGCTGCAGGCAGCCATGGTAGAAAATGAGCCATGCAGGAGGAAAGTTACCCAGGATCCAAAACTGAAAGGGCTTGAACAAGCCCTAGGCCTTGTAAAGGAGGGGCCCAGAAAGGGCTGCAGGATGTGAGTAGCGTGGCTGGGAAACTAGAGCAGCTGGGACACAGGATCCTGCCACACCAGTTAGAAGGAAGAAACCTGGAGAACTTGAAACAGAGGGTGTCTGCAACTGAGCTGAGAGGTGTAATTCCCAGCTCATGTAGACATTCCTGCGCTAGCTCTGCTCAAGCTCGCATGCTAATAGAAGCAGTGTAGCCTGGGTAGGATAAGTAGCTTGGTCCAGCTGCCTGAATACATACCAAGGGGGGCTGGGACGGTTTGTACTCAGGCAGGTAGCTGTAGCTGCCACCTGTGCTACCCTGGCCACATTGCTCAGCTACATCTACGTGAGCTGGGAATCACACCTCGTAGATCAAATGTAGACATATCCTAAGACAAGAGAAAGAACAGCTTCTGGAACAAGTTAAAGAACTAGAAACACTCTGCTCAGGAGAGGGTAGAGGTGCAGGCTGAGGGCTCTGGTGTATGCGATAAGAGACCTAGAAGAGCTAGAAGAAACATACAAAGCAGGAGAGCCCAAAGGCCTTGTAGAAAGAGATAAAATTGTGCCAGAGAGAGAAGACGAGTCCTCTCCAGACTACAGAGCAGCTGGGCAGTGAGCTACACCAGCCGGCTGGAGACAAGGTCAGCGCTGTGGTGCAGAGGTACAGGCCGGTCAGATGGAAGATGGGCTGTCTGAGGTGGGGATTCTGGTCACTGAAGGGAAAAGCCACCATGTTAATGACATAAAAACACACATCCAAGAGGAAGCTGAAATAAGAAGGGAAGAGGCAGGTGACCTCCCCCCAAGAGGCCTGAAAGAGCAACACAAAGCCTGAACCAGAGCTCAGCTAAAAAGATCCAAAATGGGCTCCCAGAGCTCCTTTGTTGAAGGCTGCAGGAAAAAGGACATGGCCAGTAGTAATTAGTGATGCAAAGAAGGCGCTAGTCTGAATGAAAGAGACCTTGGAAGAGACTCACTGCAGATTTATGTGAATTCAAGGGACATCATTACCTAGATATCATGGACTATTTTTCCAGGTATATAGAAATAGTGTACTTGAAAGACATAACATACCACAGTTTTATTGAGCAACTGAATATTGAGCACTTTTGGTCATTTCAGGGTTCCAGAACAACTTGTGACAGAGCATGGACCACAATTCACTGCAGCAGAATTTGTTCAAATAAAATATGATCTTCCTCATATTACTAGCAGCCTATATTACTCACAAGCAAATGGAGAAGCTGAAAGAGCTGTACAGACAGCCAAGAATATTCTATAGCAGAAAGAGCCATTCTTTGCTCTACTGAGTTACAGATCAATGCCTGTAGCAGCTCCTGGATACAGTGCAGCACAACTCCTGATGGGAAGACAACTCAGAACTGCCCTCCCAATGTAGGGAGTGGCCAAATCAGATAAAAAGGCAAAAATTGTTTGAAACACTTTTACACCAGACACCACTCAGAAACCTATCAGGTCTAGAACCTGGTGACCGTGTTTGTGTCAAACTGGATGGAGGAAAAGAATGGAATGCTACAGCTGTTGTAAAGAAAAGGAATCCAGTGCCCAGGTTGTACGTGATCGAGATTGACAGAGGAGAGCTCAGCAGAAACGGTCAACATCTACAGTTCGTTCCTCAGAAAGAACAATCGACAGAGCAAACTCTACAGATGGTGTATGGAGAACAAGAAGACTATTCAAGGATTCCAGGCTGCCCATAGTCAGTCGTTGCAACTAAAACACCCAGAGGACCAAACTGTTCCATATTCGAGTCATGTGAAAGGTCAGTGCTATTGATTACCTCTGCTATGGCCAGAGGGCCTGACTTAGGTTTGGTCTACTCTACAGAGTCAGCCTGACGTAAGGCAGCTTAAGTTGACCTACTTATGTCAGTGTACACACGACAGCCTTGCTCCCACTGATGTAAGTACTGTACTACACTGACATAATAACCCTGCACAAGAGGCATAGGACTAATGTCGGTGTAGTTAGGGTGATGCAGTGTTGGTGTAGACACTGCCTTACTTACATCAGATGTTGGCTGTCATTAATTTCCCGGCTCCATGCTGGAGCCGGGAAATGAACAAGAAAGTCCTTGTTAATTTCAACTGAAGCCGGGCTGCCCTCCATCCTAGCTCCCTGTTAAGGGAGGTGAGCGAGATGCCTGGGTGGCTGCCTGAGATCCCTGTGGGGCAGCTGGGCTCCTGGCGGGGAGCTGGGCCAGCTGAGAGAAGGAGGGCAGTGTGGACAACAGCCAATCTAGTAATTACTGCCGTGGCCATAAGACAACCTAACATAGGTTGAGTTAAGTTTGCAGTGTAGACATGCCCTTACAGGGGGTACAAGTTCTGAACCACGACACACTGTAGACTATGGAGGATTTTGCCTGTCACATGTGCTACACAGAATGTTGGGGACACAACTCCTGGTCTCTTTGTACTTCAGTGAGGAGAATAAAAATATGGCCAATGGCCTTGCAGATTTCCTTGTGGCAGTGGGGCAGGAAGTACCCCTCTGTGTGCAAACAATAACCAAGTGTGAGCCATGGTCAAGCCTTCCTTTGGGTATAGGTTGGCTTTGTGGACTGTGTGGAGTAATGTAAGGAGTGTGAAGAGGGTAAACTGAGGTGGGGTGTTTGCAGGGCCACCCTGAGCCAGCTGAGGGAGTGTGGGAGGGCGATGTGAGAAGGGGGTAATGATGGGAGGCTCGGGATCCCAACAGGCTCAGGGACATGAAATGGCCCAGACCCATCTGCAGCCAGGCCCAGTGGACACAGACTGCACTGGGCTGGGGGCAGCGAGGGAGGAGAGGAGCAGAGGTGGGGAGGGGAGCAGGGATTAAATGAACCAGAGGCTGAGCCTAGGTTGGTGCCTGGAAAGAGCATCTGGCCTTCCTGACTCTTGCCTTGCCCTGCGATTCTGTTCTGATGGTTGCCACAAAATTCGTCCTCCTCACCACCCTGGATGCCTCACACCCACTGCCATCCCCTTCAGTGGTTCCACTCCTTGTGCTCCCCTCCCAAGCTCTGCCCTGCTCACCCCTCACCCTCTGCTGCTCCCCCATTACCAGCCCCACTCACCCTCATGCTCACTTTGTTCCCTTCTCCCACCAGCTCCCCCTCTACCCGAACAAACTCCCTCCATGGTTAAAGTGCTGTCCTAGGAACCAGCAGTTTTTCTTCGAGTGATTGCTCATATCCATTCCATGTAGGTGTGTGCGCGCCGCGTGCACGTTCGTCGGAAGACTTTTACCCTAGCAACTCGGTGGGTCGGCTGGGCGCCCCCTGGAGTGGCGCCACCATGGCGCCGGATATATACACCAGCCGACCCACCCACTCCTCAGTTCCTTCTTACCGCCCGTGTCGGTCGTTGGAACAGTGGAGCGCGGCTTAGCTGACCTCCACTTCCCTAGCTACTCGTAGTTTCTCTCGTTAAGTATCGTATATAGTTTAGATTTTTATAGTTGTAGTTAACTTTATTTGTTTGTAGTATAGTATAGTGTATTTATTTCACAGGGGTTCGGGGTTTATCCCCTTCCCCTCACCCGGTGCCGGGTCTGATGCCCAGTCCACAGGGTTTTATAATGCTTGGCCGGCCTCAAGCCGATGCCGACAAGAGATCCTCTCCTAAGTGCCTCGAGGAATCTCACCTCACAGATAAGTGCCGCAATTGTAAGGCCTTTAATCCAAGAACAAAAGGGGAGCGGGGCTTTCGTCTCAAGCAGCTCCTGAGGGAGGCAGCTCTTGCTCCTCCGCTCTCGGCACCGAGCGCTGGTTAGTCTTCAAGGACCGCTCCCTCGGCACCGGATTGCCGGTACCGCCAAGGCCTCTCGGCACCGGCCGTCGCTGGCTCCGACGTCCACTCGGCATGGATCCCTCTCCTGGAGGATGAAGAGGCACAAAATTCTTGCTGCATCCGAGCCGTCTGCTCCGCAGCCCGAGCGCTATGCTAAGTCTGATCGCCCGGCACCGATGTCTGCCGCGGCACTGACAATATCCGCACCGTTAACTCCGGCCATGCAAGACCCGTCGAGTCCGGTGCTGGAAAGCTCCCCAGTACGAGCCGTGGTCGAGCTCGCTCTTCAGCTGCGTCAGAGCCACCTGCTCCGCAGCCCGAGCGCTCTACTACGTCGCACTGCCCATCACCTATACCTGCTGCGGCACCGACAGTATCGGCACCGTCCACTCTGGCCACGCAAGAGCCGTTGAGTCCAGCGCCTGAACGCTCCCCGGTACAAGCCGTGGTGGAGCACACTATTCCCTCCACGCCAGAAATATTTCCACAGCGAGGGAGCTGATGGCAGTGACAGAGCCTGCGCTGCTTCAACCCCCGGCACCGCCGGTGCGGGTTATATTGTCTATCGGTGAGCCTGTCTTGCTCGGGCCACCCTGTGTCGGCACCACAGAGCGGCACCGTTCACGATCACGGTCCCGCAGATGTTCTCGGTCCTGTCGCCAAGCCAGGTGCCGGCACCGCTCACGGTCCTGGCACCGTTCCCCATATCGGTACTGGTCATACCCGCGGCACCGATCAGCGTCCCGTTCCCCGACCTGGCACACTCGGTGCCGATCCAGCTCCCGGCACCGCTCCAGGCACTGGACTCCCGTAGCCACTCCCGGCGTCGAGCCTCGAGATCTCGGTCAGCCTCCCAGCACCGCTCCGGTCGCAGGTCCCATTCTCGCTCCCGGTACCGGTAGGCCTCATGGTACCGATCCCCAGTGCCGCGTCGAGCGCCATGAGCTGGAGAGGGAGACTCTGCCCAGGGATTTAACTTCTCCATGGCCATCCATTCAGATGTGCGCACCAGAGTCTTCTGGGTGCCCCAGGCCAGGACCCTGACCCCCATCAGTGGCTGCCCTGTACATCTTGGGCGTGCCATCAGGCCAAAGGCCTACCTGTGATCCCATCGTGCTCTGTTCCGTCAGAGCACTGGGTACCAGGGGCAATAGTTAGCCGTCCCCCTCCGACCGGTACGGAGGAAGTCCAGTTCTGCCACCGGATTCCCACATCCCACCGGATCAGGCAGTCATCCAGGAGCGTGACCCCACACAGGACCCACTTGTCCCCGACCTTTCTTCTCCCTCCTCCCCATATGAGGCGGTGGCAGAAGTGTACTCCTTGGGCCCTCCCTTAATCGGCCTGGGGGCCTATCAGGACCTCCCGAGACGGGTGGCATTCACTATGAATCTCCAAGTGGCCACTATCCCGCCCGTGGGCACGGGAGTCGAATGCATGTGCATGGTATCCTCCAGGGGCGACGGGCACCTATATGTACGTCTTTCCCCTTGCTCCCTTGTCATCTAGTCCGTCAATGAGATGCAACGTCATGGCCTACAGGGACCAGCCCCTATGGCCAAGGGGGCTAGGCGAATGGACTTCCTGGGCCATAAGAAGCACTTGGCAGGCGCCCTGCAACTTCGCATAGCAAACCAGCAAGCCCTGCTTAGCCGTTACTATGGGCGGCGGTGGGAGAATTTACGGAGTCGGTTTCTCAGATCTCCCGTCAAGAGTTTGATGCCCTCCTGGAAAGAGTGCCGAAAGTGGCGAGAGCTTCCCTCCAGACCTTGTTGGATGTAGCAGACTCCACAGCCACGACTCTGGCCTCGGGTGTTGCCACGAGGCGCATTTCATGGCTCCAGTTATCGAGCCTTCCCTCGCAGCTCCTGCACACTATACAGGACTTGTCCTTCAATGACAAAGGCCTTTTCTCAAAACTGACCCTAGGCTGCAAGGCCCAAAGGACAGCAAGGTCACTATGCACTCCCTCTCGGCATGTACATGCCGATGTCTCACTGCCGACCTTTCCGCCAGCCTCACCGCCCTTACCCTGTGTCTAGACGACAGGGCTTTGCCAGCAGGCAACGCTGAGGCAGTCGTAGGCATTGGTTGGGACCCCTAAAGGGCCAAAATCAGGGTCCTCCCAGCCACCAATCGAGCAAACCTATCCCTCCTCGTCCCTCTTAGGCACCCCTCTCACAAGCAATTCCTTTTGCAAGACGTGCGGACGCTCCTCACCATTGGAGCTATAGAGGAGGTCCTAAGGACGAATGGGGCAAGGGGTTCTAGTCCCTCTGATTCCTGATCCCCAAGGTGAAGGGAGGTCTCAGACCTACCCTAGACCTGCGGGAGCTCAACAAGTTCATGATAGACCTGGAGTTCCACATGGTGTCCATGGGACCGTCGTCTCATCCTTGCATCCCGGAGACGCCCTCGATATGACGGGCGCGTATTTTCACATCGCCACTTATCCACCGCACAGAAGGTACCTCCGGTTGGTGGCCAACCATCATTTCCAGTTTACGGTCCTCCCGACTAGCCTCTATACAGCCCCTGTCTATTCACGGTGTCTGGCTGTAGTCGCCGCCCTCTCCGTCACCGTCGGATACACGTTCTCCGTATCTGGAAGATTGGCTCATTCCAGGGGCCACCGGGGCCCAAGTTACCACTCGTGTGGGCGTCGACAAGGTCCTATTCCTGCGTTTAGGCCTGATGTTCCATATAGCGAAATCCACCCTGATTCCCACTCAGGGAATAGACTTAACTGAGGTCACCCTGGACTTCAGTATCGCACAGCCTGCTTACCTACGCCTTGATTTCATGTGATGGTAACCATTGTACAAGGTCTACGGACCTTCCCGGCAACTTGGCTTGAACTTGCCTAGGTTTTCTGGGCCACATGGCTGCCTGCACGTGCGTAACCGAACATGCCAGGCTTCGCCTCCGTACACTTTAATCGTGACTCACCTCAGTGTACCACCCGGCCAGAGACAGCATGGTCATGGTCACCTCGACCCCCCCCCCCGAGCGTCCTAGGCTCCCTCGACTGGAGGTCGACGCCCTCCCTGACGTGTGCAGGGGTGCTGTTTGATCCACCTCACCCTCGGTGTCCCTCATGATGGACGCCCCCATCTCTTGGCTGGGGTGCTCATTTGGGTCAGTTTCCCACTCCAGACCTTTGGTTGACTCAACAGCTGCCCTTGCACATCAACGTCCGGGAGCTGAGAGCAGTCTGCCTTGGGTACCAGGAGCTTCAGCAGCACCTGTGTCATAGGTCTCACCCCCACTTAGAGCTGTTGGGTTCCAAAATGGGGACCTGCACTGGTTTCCCTCTAAACTAAAAATCCTAGTTTAGATCTGGTGAAAGCTGCCACCACCCAATCAGGTACGTGGATTGGGACACAGTCCTTCCCCAAAATCCTTGGGGATCCCAAGAGCCCCAAATCTATGGAGTTCTTACACCCAGGAGAAATAAACCATTCCCCCCTGCTTCCTCCCCCCTCCCTTTTCCTAGGAGAGATACCGGGATCTGACTACAGAGGGATGCCTCCCCCTCCCCTTTCTCTGAGAATCCACCCAAAGAAAGATTAACCAAGTCCTTTACAGAAAAGATTTATTAAAAAATAAAAGAAAGTCACTGTCTCTGTAACCAAGATGGAACAATATACAGGGTCTAAACTTATCAATCTCTGGAGAGAATTCCCCCTCCTTTCTTTCTCAGTAAAAGCAATAACAGTACAGACTTAAAGAAATTCTATAGCAAAACACAGAATTGCAAATACAGAAATAAAAGTATAAGAATACTAGTTCCTTGCTAATACTCACTAGCTTGAATAGAAGAATTTATTGCAGAAACCTGGGAGGACTTGATTAAGATGTCTGGACTCTCTTAATTCCCAAGAGAGACTCTCTAAAAACAAAGAACAGGAAAAAAAACTTCCCTCCACAGGGACTTGAAAATATCTTGTCCCTCATTGGTCCTCTGGTCAGGTGTCCACAGGTACTGCTTGTTAACCCTTTACAGGTAGACAAAAACCTTAACCCTTAACTAACTGTTTATGACAACCTGCAAGGCTGTTGTGTCTCGGTGTTCACAGACAACACAACGGACACCCATTGCATAAACAAGCACAGAGGAGCACGGTCCTCCTCTCTTTGCAGGGAGCTACCCAGCTCCGGGACTCCTGCACAGCTCAATCCACAGACCTGGTAGCGTCCTTTCTCCTAGGGGTCCGGAACACTCTGGCGGATCGCCTCAGCAGTTCCTTCCTGTCTCTCAAGTGTTTGATTCCTCAGGATGTTATCCATTATGTTTCCGGAACTTTGCTCTCGCGGGAACAGAACGGGAGAGAAGTTCTGCTCATGCCAAGGCCTCTCCCCGGGCTCGATCTTGGCTGCTTTTCTGATGCCGTGGACGAGCCGTCTGCCATCCGCTTTCCCACCGCTCCCGCTGGTTCGCAAGGTCCTAACACTCCGCAGGGACAGAGCGCATCTGATCATGATCGCTCCAGCGTGGTCCAGGCAGCACTGGTACACCATGTTGCTAGACCTGTTGGTAGCCAACCGATTCCCCTGCCTCTTTGCCCAGACCTCATAATGCTGGATTACGGCAAGCTTTACCACCTAGACCTGCAATCCCTGCACATCTCCGCATGCCAGCTGCGGGCCTAAACCGATCTGAGTTACGTTGTTCTTCCTCGGTTCTACAGGATATTCCTGGGTGGTAGGAAGCCTTCCACTTGGTTAACGTATCCGCCCAAATGGCAGTCTTTCTCTTGCTGCTACGAAACACAATGTTTCCCTCACAGAGGTTCTGATCCATTTCCTCTTGGATTGCATATGATCTTCAAACAGCAGCGCCTGGCACAGTTAAGGGTGCACTTGGCAGCCGTCTCTACCTTCCTCCCAAGGGAGAGTGGCCGCTTCATATTCTCACATGCTGTGGTTTCTAGGTTCCTCAAGGGCTTGGGGCATTTATGCCCACAGGTTCGCCGCCCCCACCAACTCCTGGGTCTTCAATCTGGTTATAAGCAGACTTCATAGAATCATAGAATCTCAGGGTTGGAAGGGACCTCAGGAGGTCAT
>ML129106.1:351747-366515 GCA_003846335.1 Cuora mccordi
GAATGATCACATCCCTCGATCTGCTGGAAATGCCCCTACTTATACAAGACAAAATGCCATTAGCCTTCTTGGCAACAAGGGCACACTGTTGACTCATATTCAGCTTTTCGTCCACCGTAACCTATGCCTGCTCCATTCGAATCACTGACAACATGCTCGCTGAGATACCTGTCCTGAGGGACAGTTTTTTCCTTGTAGCCTTTGCATCGGCGGGACAAGTCTCCGAGCTTCGGGCTCTCACAGTGGACCCACGGTGCACTATGTTGCGTAAGGACAAGGGGCGGTTGTGACCACGTCCGGCCTTCCTCCCTAAGGTACTGTTGACCTTTCATATCATCCGGGATATCTTCCTTCCGGTCTTCTTTCCGAAGCCCCATTCATCGCGACGGGAGTGCATTTGCCCTCCCCAGACGTCCGTAGGGCACTCGCTTTTTATGTCAAGCGGACAAGCCTTTTTGTATGCCCCCAACTCTTCGTTGTATTGGCAGACCGGATGAAGGGCCTACCTGTCTCCTCCCAGAGGTTTTCATCTTGAGTGACGTCATGCATTTGCACCTCCTGTGACTTGGCCCATGTTCCGTCGAGCCACCTTACTGCTCGTTTCACCAGGGCTCAGGCTTCTTCTGCTGCCTTTCCGACTCACATACCCTTCCAGGGGCTATGTCATGCTACTATCTGGTCCTCTATCCAGACCTTTGCCTCTTTGGTCTAACTGTCCAGAGATGATGCAGCCTTTGGCTCAGCAGTTTGCATTCTGCAACATCTCACTCCGACCCCACCGCCTACGTAAGGCTTGGGAATCACCTACATGGAATGGATATGAGCAATCACTCGAAGAAGAAAAGATGGTTACTCACCGTTGTAACTGTTGTTCTTCGAGATGTGTTGCTCATATCCATTCCAAACCCACCCTCCTTCCCCACTGTCAGAGTAGCCGGCAAGAAGGAACTGAGGAGTGGGTGGGTCAGCTGGTGTATATATCTGGCGCCCTGGTGGCGCCACTCCAGGGGGCGCCCAGCCGACCCACTGAGTTGCTAGGGTAAAAGTCTTCCGACGAACGTGCACGCGGTGCGCACACACCTACATGGAATGGATATGAGCAACACATCTCGAAGAACAACAGTTACAACGGTGAGTAACCGTCTTATCTAGGCCCAGCTTCACCACAGGCTGCCCGTGTGACCTTGGACAAGTCACTGAGTCTCTCTGTGTTTCAATTCCCCAGCTGTGAAATGGGGATAATCATCATGGGCGGTGGGTAAAATAGGCCAGGCTCTGGCTCCGCCCATGTTCTGCGCTCTCCCTTAAGCCATTGCCCAAGCCGGCGGAGCTCAGCTTTGCCGCTGGCCAGAGGCTAACAACCTGGTGCTGGGGGCGGTGCTGAGGTCAGGCGGTGATCTGGCACTGGGGGCCAGCACTGGGGGCAGTACGGTGCTGGTGCAGGCCAGTGGCTCAGGACAGTTTGGCCAGGGCTCCTCTGGCCGCTGGGGGGTAAGGGGAGGGGGCACATTCAGGGCGCTGGTTGACAGGGGGAAGTGGACATTTGGGGCTTCAGCAGACGGGGGTTGGGGAGGCAGGGCCTTAGGAAGAAAGGGCTGGGCTGCGTGGCTAGCTTCCCCGAAGGAGGCTCATATGCCACCCATGATAATCGTATTTCCTCCCCCACCCTGTGTCTGTCTGGTCTATTCAGACTGGAAGCTCTTTGGGGCAGGGACGGGCTGTTCTGTGTTTTACAGCTCCCAGCACCAGGGCCCTGAGCGTGGCTGGAAACTGCGGGCTGTCCTGCACTGCAAATAATATCAGTGTGTTTAGGGTCAGATTGTGCCACATTGACTCACACTGGGCAGCCCCTCGAGTCCCATTGCACTGGGGTGGCAGAATCCAGCCTTTAACTCAATAAGAAATTCTATTTGTTTTATGCTGCCCTTAGATTTCCCAGATGCTGCAGATGTTCCTGTTGAAGCCTGCACCTGGGGTGTGGAGTTGTCATGGGGGACCAGGAGTGTGGACAACCGAGCAAAGGACAGTCAGGGCTTGTGGTCCAGGGGAGAGGAGGGGAGGGGATGCTTCTCCTCTTTCCCTTGGAAGTAACTTTAAGGGTTTGTCTACACAGGGAAAAGCCCCGAGTAGCTAGTGCAGAACAGCTAGTCAGCACTGACTGCCTGTGCGGACACATCTGATTCCATGCTAAGAGTGCCCGTGTCTGCTTTGGGTTAATCCGCATTGGAACTGAGTGCCCTCACCCCCTGCTGCAGACTGAGTGCAGAATAATAGTGTCCACATGGGGAGTTAGTGTGGAATAGCTTTAAATTCACACCCTCACTATTATGGTGCAGAACAGCGATTCCACACTAGCCATGCTGGGCTCTTCCCTGTGAATTACCCACGCTGACAAACCCTCAGTGGGGGGAGAGGAGGTTTGGATGCCTTGTTCCTCACCCCAGCAACCCTTCTAGAGCCACCAGCTGCCCCTCTGCCCTCCACCCATGCTCTGCCACTGCACCCAGCAGGGTTGGATAAGCTCATCGACTGGATGTTTCTGCCAAACAAGGGTGAGCAGTGAAATAAATAATTAATTGACTAGAGGCTATAACATAGCAACAGAGAGCAGATAAACAATTGCCTGTGGCACCAGCTTCCCCCCACAGCAGGTAGAGTGAGTGAGTGTGTGTGAGTGTGGCCTGGGTATTCTCTATTTTGCCCCACCCCTTAGTTCCTGTGAGAGCTGTAAGAGGACTGAGCAGGGACCGAGTATCCCAGGGGAATGGGACTGAGAGTGACTGCGGCAGCTTTAGTTACCTGCGTATCCTCGGGCTCTGGCAAGTCCTGAAATAATCAGACATGAGAATTTACACAAATAAAATGCAGCCTCAGCAAGTCACAGACTCAACAAGTCACAGACTCAACAAGTCACGCACTGTGAAAAACAAACGACACGGAACTTACCCAGTTCTGCCAGAGGGTCCATGGGAATGAGAGGGGAGAAAAGGAGGAAAAGAACATAAATGAATCAATAGGAGAGATTCTCAGTAACAAAAGTGCCCAGCTCTAAACCCACATTACATTGGCCTCAGTGGGAATTTTGCCTGAGTAAGGACAGCAGGATTGGGCTCCTAATCAGTAGTTAGGGCTTCTCCTTTATCGCACCTGATCCCGCAAAACCTCCCCCAAGAAATCAATGGGGCCGAATCTGTTGGGATCACTCATGTGAGTCAGGGGGGCAGATAACGGGCCCGGTTCACTCCCTGCTCCGGTCACTGTGTGCTGGGATGGTGCAGACTGGCTGGGACCAGGCCCTGAACATCAGAGAATTCCCCTCGTGTAGGGAGCGCCCAGCCAGGGAAAAACAGTGTAACTGGCTCCTGTGCCAGTTGGCCCCTCATCCTGGTGTAGGGGGAATGTCAGGGCTGGGACTGAGGGGCTGGGGTGTGTGTGCTGGGGCAGGGCAGGGCACATCACAAATTCTCAGGGACCACGGTCAGCTGGAGTGAATCAGAACAACCCCTGGAGCAGCCTGAGAACCAGGGAGCCATAACCAGCCCCCGGCCCCCACCCCAAGCAGGTCCTGGCCCAGCAGAGAACCTGGGCCTGCAGCTCAGAGAACTCTTCATAAGTGTCTCCATCCTTTGGGTGATGCTGGTGACCCCAAGGGGGTGATGAGCGCCTGCAACTCCTGCCGGCTTCAGTGTGATCAGACCCATGTGCCTGATCCTACAGCTGCTGTGTGTGGTGTGTGGAAACCAATAGGGCTCAGAGGGCCCAATCCTGCTCCAAGGAAACCTATGTGTGCGTGAGAACATCCATGGAGAGTTCACAGGGTGGGCCTGTCATAACTATAAACGGAAAGGAACAGCCCTCCTGTGTACAATACTATAAAATCCCTCCTGGACAGAGACACCAAAATCCTTTTACCTGTAAAGGGTTAAGAAGTTCAGGTAACCTGGCTGACACCTGACCCAAAGGACCAATAAGGGGATAAGATACTTTCAAATCTTGGTGAGGGGAAGGCTTTTGTTTGTGCTCTTTGTTTTGGGGGGTTTTGTTCTTGGGACTAAGAGGGACCAGACATCAATCCAGGCTCTCCAAATCTTTCTGAAACAGTCTCTCATATTTCAAACTTGTAAGTAACAGCCAGGCAAGGCGTGTTAGGTTTAACTTTGTTTTCTCAACTTGTAAATGTTCCTTTTGGCTAAGGTGATTTACCTCTGTTTGCTGTAACTTTGAACCTAAGGCTAAAGGGGGTTGATCTGGGCTCTATGAATCTCATTACCCTGTAAAGTTATTTTCCATCCTGATTTTACAGAGATGATTTCTTTCTTTCTTTCTTTCAAAGCCTTCTTTTTAAGAACCTGATTGATTTTTTCCTTGTTTTAAGATCCAAGGGGATTGGATCTGGACTCACCAGAAATTAGTGGGGGAAAGGAGGGGGGATGGTTAAATTCTCCTTGTGTTAAGATCCAAGGGGTTGGATCGGTGTTCACCAGGAACTTGGTGAAGAAGTCTCTCAAGACTATCCAGGGAAGGGAGTTAGTACTTTCGGAGTGGTGGCAGCAAAACCAGATCTAGGCTGGTAATTAAGCTTAGAGGTTCTCATGCAGGTCCCTACATCTGTACCCTAGAGTTCAGAGTGAGGAAGGAACCTTGATAGGGCCCTATTCATGTAAACTAATTATCAGGGAAGCTCTGCACACTGTCCCTACCCTGAGTGGCAGCTCCACAGCTCCCATTAGCCAGGAACCAGGGCCAATTTGAGCTGCGGGGGCAGTGTCTGCAGGCTCTGAGGCACCTGGCCAACTCTGCACCTAGGAGCCGGACATGCTGGCTGCTTCCAGGAGCTACGCAGAGCCAGGGCAGGCAGGGAGCCCTGCTCATTGGGAGCCACTTGAGGTAAGCGCCGCCAAGTTGAAGCCCGCACCCCAAACCCACTCCAGCACCCCAACCCCCTGCCCCAGGTCAGAACTTTCTCGTGCACCCTAACTCCCTCCCAGGGCCCACACCCCAAACCCCTGCTCCAGACCTGAGCTCCCACCGGCACCCAAACTTCCTTCTGAAGCCCACACCCCCTCCCACACCCCAACCCCTGCTCTAATCTTGAGCCAACTTCCACACTTCAAACCCCTCGGCCCAGACCCCCTCCTGCACCCCAAACCCCTCATCCCTGGCCCTACCCCTGAGCCCACACCCCCAGCTGGAGCCTTCACCCCCTCCTGTACCCTGCCCCAGCCCAGAGCCCCTTTCACACCCTGAACCCCTCATTTCTGGTCCCACCCCAAAGCCCGCACCCCCAGCCAGAGCCATCACCCCCTCCCACACCCCAAACCCTTGCCCCAGCTCAGTGAAAATGAGTGAGGGTGAGGGAGAGCGAGCGACGGAGGGAGGGGAGATGGAGAGAGTGGGGGCGGGGCCTCAGAGAAGGTACAGAGCCTAGGGAAAGGGGCGGGACAGAGGGTGGGGAAGGGTGCATGGTATTGTGTCATTGGCAACTGTAGTTAATATTCATATTTCAATACCACAAATTTTCCATTCATTATTTCTGGGTAATATCTGGATTTCCCATTGTCATGTACATTACCTGTAACAGTAACACATTAATTTTTTACCCTAACACGTCTTTGTGCATACAACTCTGAATGTTCCTTTTCCAATTTAAAGCATAATCAAAACTAATAAAAACACACATACCTTTCACTGCCTCGTATTCCACTGGAAAGTAAAAGACATCCTGAGTTAACGCTGAGTCTCAAAACTTAATGGGAAATAGTAAAGTGAAAAGCAACGTCTCCCTCACTGGTGATATGAATGTTTTGCAAGATTTGTCCATGAGATGCTAAGTAGAGCACAGCACAGGAGCCGGCTTCTTATGGAGGCAGGGACCCAACCTGTCCTGCCCCAGCTGTTACATGTACTATGTTATACACCTCAGACACTGCACAGGTAAACCTGGACCAGAGAACAGGGCTTCCTGACTCCATATCACTACTCTCTGTCCCTCCCATATTGATCCCTGAAACTCTTCCCACCCACTCCTCTTCATCCCCTGTCCTCTGCACAGACACGCACACCTTGAAGTATGCTTGCCAATTTTGGTTGTATGTATTCCTGGAGATGTCATCACATGACATAATAGTTAAAGATTGATCTTTAATTCCTGGAGACACCAGGCCAATCCTGGAGGGTTGGCAACCCTACCTTTAAGCCCCACCCAATGTGGGGGAGGGATAGTTCAGTGGTTTGAGCATTGGCCTGCTAAACCCAGGGTTGTGAGTTCAAACCTTGAGGGGACCACCCAGGTATCTGGGGCAAAAATCAGTACTTGGTCCTGCTAGTGAAGGCAGGGGCTGGACTCGATGACCTTTCAAGGTCCCTTCCAGTTCTAGGAAATTGGTATATCTCCAATTATAAAGATGTCATACCTGCATATCCCAGGGCCAGTCTCCTACCCCACTGCACATTGTTATTTGCATTCCAGTTGCATCTAGAGGTCACACTCAGTGCTGGGCCCCACTGAGCTAGATCCTGTATGCACACATTCAGGGCTGGACCCCACAGCCTGGGCTGGATTAACTCTTCTGGGGGCCTAGGCTCGGGGGTTGGGCTAAAAATGCAGGATTCAGTGTATGGGAGGCAGCTGCTGGGGAGTGGGCTGGGTGTGGGGGTCTGAGAGGGAGGGTGCAGGACCAGAGTGGGGGGGTGGGGCCTGGGAGGGAGGGTGCAGGATCAGAGTGGGGGGGTGGGAGTGCGGGGTCTGGGAGGGAGGGAGGATGTAGGAGCGGAGTGGGGGTGCAGGGTCTGGGAGGGAGGGAAGATGTAGGAGCGGGGTGGGGTGGGAGTGCGGGGTCTGGGAGGGAGGGAGGATGTAGGAGCAGGCTGGGGTGGAAGTGCGGGGTCTGGGAGGGGGCTGGCATGTGGGGTGCTTACCTGGCACTCCAACTTGGTGTGTGGGGGGACACCTGCAGGCACCGACCCCCACAGCTCCCATTGGCCCCAATTCCCAGCCAATGGGAGCGGTAGGAGTGGAGCGAGCGAAGCAGTGTGACAGAGAGCTTCCCTGCACTAGCGGTGATGTGGGCACGGCTCCAGCCCGGGGCGGGTAGGGGAGGAGCGGGTCAGCAGTGCACAGAGCCACTTCACCCCAGCCAAGCAGAGCATGGGTGGCAGGTTTGCAGAAATTTTGGTGGTGCCCAAACTCCACCCCCACCCAAACTTCACCCCCCCAAAACCCCACCCCCCCACCTGCCCAAGGCTCTGGGATGGAGTTTGTGTAGGGGAGGAGGTCTGGGGTGCAGGGTGCAGGCAATGCGAGGGAGTTTGGGGATGGGAGGGGGTGTGGAGGGAGGGGGTGCAGGATCTGGGGGGGAGGAAGGGGTTGCAGGGGTGGGGCTGGGTTTGGGGTGGTGTTGGGGATAAGAGGTTTGGGATGTGGGAGAGGGCTCAGGGCTATGGCAGATGGTTGGGGTGTGGGGTGAGGGCTGGGGGGTGGGATTGGGGATGAGGGGTTCATGATGCAGGAGGGGGGGTCAGGGTTGGGGCAGACAGGATGCAGGGGGATGAGGGCTCTGGCTGGGGATGAGGCGTTTGGGGTGCTGGAGGGGCTCAGGGGTAGGGTAGAGGGTTGAGGGTGCAGTAGGGGGTGAAAGCTCTGGCTGGGGGTGTGGGCTCTGGGGTGGAGCAGGGCTGGGGATGAGTTTGGGGTGCAGGCAGGCTGCTCCAGGACAGGGTCCAGAGAGGAAGACTCCCCCCAGCCCTTTCCCTGCTGGCAGCAGCAAGCTCTGGGGGAGCAGCCCCCCTTTCCCGCCCCCCCCCCCAGCAGCACACTCACCCCCACCACTGTCACTGCATGTGCTCCTAGGGCCCCTCAGGTCCAGGAATCTCCCTCGCCTCTCCTGTGGTTGGTGCCAGGGGATGCTGCGTGCACCTCCTCCCCTGCAGTTGCCCCTGACTGTAGCCTCCCTGGGGGTGGGGGATGGGGGATGGGGCTGCCTCCTTGCCCAGCATGGGGCAGGAGCAGCGACTGTGGGCGGGGCCAGCAAAGGGGTCTGGGAGACACTCAGGGGAGGTGCAGGGGGGCGGCAATGTGGCCAGGGGGGGAGACCTGGCCCCAAATATTGGTGGACCTGTCCCCCCTGGGCTCTGAATATTGCTGGTGCCCGGGCACCATGTGGGTATATAACTTTCCACCCATGCTCTCACAGCTGTTTCTGTCTTCTCACTATGCCTCCCCAGTTGTCACTTAGATACATTGTTATCTCACCTGAATATTTAGATCCACTTAAAAATCTTTGTGAATCACTTCAGTTATCTGTTATCTCCACTCCACTGACCTGTGCCCTATCTCATCTCCAAAATTAAAAGTTTCTGAGAACCAGAGACAAGGAAATTGTTTTTTGTTCATCTTTGGAAATCAGTCAGTTTTTCCTTTGTATAACCTTGTCTATTTTTATACAGCAGTCACAAATTCACCAACATGGAGAGCCCAATGCTTTTATGATTTCCGTGTGTCATTTAGACATTCCCTGTGTATGCCACAAAGGGCAGTAGGGGAGAAATGGCCAATGGCAGTGGTGACTTTCTCCAGTGCCCCATTTTAAATCCAAACAGCATCGTTTCTGAAGGTGAGTCACATTCAGATCCTTGATCTTCTTGTTATTAATATAAAATTGTAGGCAGCACACTATCAGAAGTTTGGTAACAAATATTGGCCCTCGTCCTGAGGTCCTTACTATGTTTTTACTCAGCCCTTATTCAAGTAGACTCTTACTCAGCATGAGTTTTGCCAGAGTAAAGATTAAGCAAGAGAGAATAAAAAATTAGCAGCACAGATAAGTAGTTTGGAAGGTCTGACAATAGAGGAATGATGAAGAAAACGTCTGTGTGTCTGTTTGTCCCCACAACCCCCCGGCTGTGTTCGTGTGTCTGGCTGTCCCCGACAGGCACAGACCCTGCCGTTCGCTCTGCCCAGGGCTCAGAGCAGCTGCCTGTGGCTTCCTCCCCCTCCCTGCTGTGGAGGCGTGGCCAGGCAGCTCTGGCACCGCCCCCGGCAGCTCCCATTGGCTGGGGTTCCCGGCCAATGGGCTGTGAGCTGGATCAGCGCTGGGGCCTCTCCGGGGCTCCGGGGAGCTGCTGCAGAAGTGAGAGCGTCCCACATTGCCGACCCCTGCCGCGGGGACCCCCAAAGCACAGGGCCTGGGGCACAAACATTGGTGGAGCTGGGCCCAGCTTCAAGATTATTGCTGGAGCATGGGCCCCACGGGCCCACATAACTCGCCGCCTATGCCATAGGCAGCAGGTTTGTATAATTTTTGGTGGGGCCCAAAATGGTGGTGCCCCCCCGCTCCCGCCCTGTAAGCCGATATAAAATGAAGCTACAACGCATCAGCGTCACAAGATTACAAGGGTCAATTAAAAGTGGAAAGTCAGAAGCAGCACTTGCCTACTTCAATATATGGTATTATATTTTGTTGCACCTGTTGTGATGAAGTGGGAATGTTCTTAATATTTTCTCTGAATACTGTGTGAGTGCCTCAGTTTCCCCTGCAAGATGCTAACTGAAGGTGTTGGGGACAAAGAGATCAGGTGGCCTCCTTGTCCGGAAGAGACACAGAGGCCAGAGGAGGGAGTGTCAGTTTGGAGCTGGCTGGGGAAATGGGGAGAGACCCAGAACTTGGTTCTGGGCTCCCCACCCCGCAAGATGGACCTGACAGAGGGGTTCTGTTTTCTGTACCAACAAGCTCTGTTTAAACTGTGTTCCCGTCATCTAATAAACCGTCTGTTTTACAGTCTGGCTGAGAGTCACATCTGACTGCAGAGTTGGGGTGCAGGGACCTCTGGCTGCCCCAGGACCCCACCTGGGCAGACTCACTGCGGAAAGTGCATGGTGTAGAAGGGCATGCTGAATGATCTGAGGTCAGACCCAGGAAGGTGTAAGCTTCTTGCCCTGAAGATAGTCTGCTCAGAGAGGAGGCTCCCCCAGAGTCCTGACTGGCTTTGAAGGAGTGGTTCCAGAGCATCCCAGCATCCCCTTCCACCCCATGCACTTCCCAGAAGTCCGCACAGGCACTAACACTCCCTCCTCTGGCTTTTGTCAAGAAGGCTAACAGCATTTTGGGCTGTTTAAATAGGGGCATTGCCAGCAGATCGAGGGACATGATCATTCTCCTCTATTCAACATTGGTGAGGCCTCATCTAGAGTACTACGTGCAGTTTTGGGCCCCACATTGCAAGAAGGATGTGGAAAAATTGGAAAATCCAGTGGAAGGCAACAAAAATGATTAGGGGGCTGGAGCACATGACTTCTGAGGAGAGGGTGAGGGAACTGGGATGGTTTAGTCTGCAGAAGAGAAGAATGAGGGAGGATTTGATAGCTGCTTTCAACTACCTGAAAGGGGGTTACAAAGAGGATGGATCTAGACTGTTCTCAGTAGTAGCAGAGGGCAGAACAAGGAGTAATGGTCTCAAGTTGCAGTGGGGGAGGTTTAGGTTGGATATTAAGAAAAACTTTTTCACTAGGAGGGTGGTGAAGCACTGGAATGGGTTACCTAGGGAGGTGGTAGAATCTCCTTCCTTAGAGGTTTTTAAGGCCCGGCTTGACAAAGCCCTGTCTGGGATGATTTAGTTGGGAATTGGTCCTGCTTTGAGCATGAGGTTGGACTAGATGACCTCCTGATGCCCCTTCCAACCCTGATATTCTATGATACTCTAAACTGACCACCAAATTTAAGTTGCGTGTTTTTCCTGTCAGATGAGGACTCTGGGGCAGGGCTGGGGATAAGGAACTTGGAGTGCAGACAGGCTGCCCCAGGGCTGGGGCCAAAGAGGACTCCCCTCCACCCTCCCTGGCAGTAGCAAGCTCCAGGGGAGGGACCTCTCCTCTCCCCCGCAGTTCACTGCACATGCTCCTAGGGTCCCTCTCAGGTCCAGAAAGCCCACTCGCCTCCCCTATGGTGGGTACCGAGGGGGGAAGTTGCCATCATGTGTGGCCTCCCCTGCTGCCAACCCTCACCATAGCCTCACTGGGGATGGGGCTGCCCCTTGCCCAGCATGGTGCAGGAGTGGGGACTGCAGGGTGGTAGCTGGGGAGGGGCACAGTATCACAAAATTCACCCAAGCCCCAGCTGCACAGGTCTAGGAAGCTCCCCTCCCCAGTGGTGTAGCCAGGTTCTAACATCAGGAGGACCGAACACGTAAAAAAAGATGCCAGCCAACATATCCAATTACTAATCAGGTAGTTCTATAACAGGCTATAACAGGCTGCCCTGGACCCCATCACCCCCTGAAGCACAAAGGTAGGGGTAGGCACCACCATGTTGTGCAACAAACACTTGACAAATTACTGGACTTAGTGATGGACAATGCGGGCAAGTGGGTATTATGTCATTCAATCATTCAACCCATAAAATTGCACACATTTTGCCTCAGTGAAATTAAATATCCAGAGAATTACTGGGCCTGTGATGATGATGATGACCAGGGCTTGCTCACCTGTGGCTCCCGCTCCCTGTGCTGTGGAGGCACAGCCAGGCAGGTCTGCATCTGCAAGCAGGCACCCTGCCTCAGGTGCAGCTCCCATGGGCCCTGATAGCCACTAGACTGGGAGCCTCCCGGCCAATGGAATGGGCTGGGCTGGGGGGCGGAAGGCAAATGGGGAGATTGTTGGGAGCTTTGGAGGAGGGGAGGCAGTGGGGGAGGGGAGTGGGCTGGCACAAAGGGGAGGGCTCTCTGGAGAGGAGTGACAGGGGCACAGGGGTCATTGGGAGTCTCTTGAGGGGGCAGAGGGTTGTGTGGGTCTCTGTGGGGCAGGGGACTGTGATGGGCGGAGCCAGCTGCAACCTGGGTCTGCTCTGCGGGGGGTGTTGCTATAGTCCCCTCAGGAAGCCCCCCCCCATCCTGTGTATTTTATACCAGCCCCGGGGTGCCCTTTGCTGCTCCTTTCCCCGCCCACGGCTCCATCTGTCTGTCCCCACAACCCCCCAGCTGTGTCTGTCTGTCTGTCCCCACAACCCCCCGGCTGTGTCCTGGTGTGTGTCTGTCCCACAACCCCCTGGCTGTGTCCTTGTGTCTGTCTGTCCCACAACCCCCTGGCTGTGTCTGTTTGTCCCCACCAAGCCCCCCCTCCCCGGCTGTGTCCATGTGTCTGGCTGCCCCCACAGCTCACCGGCTGTGTCAGTCTGACAGGAACAGACCCTGCTGCTCGCTCTGCCCAGGGCTCAGCCGCTGCCTGTGGCTCCCTCCCCCTCCCTGCTGTGGAGGCATGGCCAGGCAGCTCCGGCACCACCCCCGGCAGTTCCCATTGGCTGGGGTTCCCGGCCAATGGGCTGTGAGCCAAGTCGGGGCTGGGGCCTCTCCCGGGAGCTGCCGCTGAGGTGAGAGCGCCCGGCATTGCGACGCGGGGACCCCTGAAGCACAGGGCCTGGGGCCCAAACATTGGTGGAGCTGGGCCCAGCTTCAGGATTATTGGTGGAGCCTGGGCCCCATGGGCCCATAGAACTCGCCACCTATGCTGGGCTCTGGGGGGCAGATGTTCTCTGAAAGAGGGAGACAGAAAGAGACCAACTCAACAAAACAGACACCAAAGAAGTGATTAGAAAGGCAGGAGAACTGGGAGAGGAGGGAGTTGTGAAAGCCAAGGATTTAATGGAGACGAGTGGTCTGGTCAATGGTGTCAGAAGGAGGAGCATGAAGCTAGCTCAAGGAGGATGAGGATCCCATAGAAGTCATAGGATCTGGCCAGGAAGGTCATTAGAGACTTTGGCGAGAGTGGTTTCAGGGGAGTGCAGGCAGGGCCAGATTTAGGCCGATTCCCCCGAATCGGGCCCTGCGCCTAAGAGGACCCCGCACCAAACAGGGCCCCGTGCCCAGTGGCCTTTTTAATTTGTACTCACCCCGCGGCACTCCGGGTCTTCGGCGGCAGGTCCTTCACTCGCTCCAGGTCTTTGGCGGCACTTCTGCCGAAGACCAAGTGCGAGTGAAGGACCCGCCGCCGAAATGCCGCCAAAGCCTCAGAGCGCCGCCCAGTGAGTACAAGCCCCACGAATCAGGCCCCACACTTCCTAAAGCCGGCCCTGAGTGCAGGGGACAGAAGCCGTATTGGAGCAAGTCTAGGATGGAATTGAGGAGAGGAACAGCGATTGTAGACAGAGCTTTCGCTGAGCTTAGAGATGGATGGCAGAAAGGGCAATAAGTAGACAGGGAACTGGGGTTGGGGAGGGAAAGTGTGAAGATGGGCAAGACTAAGTGTCACAGGGTGTCTGGTCTTTTAAGGGGAGTTGGGCCCAGCCCCACCCTGTGACCAATCAGCTGATGTTGAGGTCAGGGATCAGGTGACAGCTTAAAGATCTCCTTGTCCTCATAAAAGCCTGGCCAGCAAGTCCCTCAGCTAAGGAGAGCTTCAGGGAGCAGGAAGACACCTGCAGGACACCCTAGGATAGGGAAAAGAGCTCTGTTCATGTCTGATTGTAACAAAAGCATGAAAACAAAGTTTTAACAAGGTTTCAAACAAGAATTTGGATGGGCATCCAGATCTCCGAGGCAGCTTCGAAAGTCTCAGCCTCATTATGTGAAAGGCTGGAAATTTGTAACTCCATTCCCTGCCCCAGCCTTCTCGCAGCCACTGTGAATAGAACTGACCAGTGTGAGAAATATCTTGTCAGACAGGATAACCAGCTAACAAGTATAGGTTGTAGATTGTGTTTCTTAGACCTGTAACTTTATGTTTACAAATCTACACTTGCTTTTGAGTCTCTGTCTCAGGCTCTATTAATTAAACTTCAGTTTGGTTTTACTGTAGATGTGTCTAAGTGCCTGGTGCAAAGGAATGTGTTGAACCAAGGGGAAGCCAGTAAGCAGGGGTGCCCTGCTTCCACTGAGGCACCAGATCGGCGTGCATGGCTGGTGTCCAGGAGAGAGGGGACTGGGCACACGAGTGTAACAAAGCTGGGGTGGGAATTACTAGCCTGCAGAGAGACACAGCGGGGCTCATGAGCACCTCGTGTTGCCTGTAGCCAGTAGCTTTGGGAGAGTTTCCCCTGGTGGGCACAGATAAGGCTCCCACACTGTGAACAGGTTGCAGCCATTTACCCTGGAGAACTCGTGTAACCCCAAAGGCATCTCAGATCTCCCGATACAATGAATGGGGAGAAGCAGGCACCTTAGAATGGGATCCACAGAACCCAGTATGTTAGAAGCCATGTAAGCCAGCCAATGGGAGAGGGCAACTAGAGGGGTTTTGTTGTGTATTTGGTTGCCTTGGTTTTTGTTCCTATGGCAACTGAGTTAGATTATTAGGGGATAGCTCAGCAATCTTCGGCCGGCTGAGTGAGCTCTAGTCTGTAAATAAAATGGTAGTTTTGTTAACTGTCTGCTCTCTGGCCTCAAGTGATTTCATCCTAAACCGGCCGCCCCCAAGGATATAACAAGTGGCGACGATGGATGGGCTCCTGGTGCTGCTCCAGTAACAGAAGGAAGTAGAAGTCAAGGTAAAGAACAAACAAAGAAAAATACTGCTTGTTTACACTGACTGTGAAAGTGAAACTAAAAATCATGGCTACTCTGACCAGGCCACTGGAACTTTTTGATGAGAATATAGAGCAGTGGCATGTGTATACTGAGCGTTTTGAGCTTTTTGTTATTGCAAATGACATTACAGAAGCGAAGAAGGTGCCAATATTCTTAAGTGTTGTAGGGGCTAAAACCTACTCCCTGCTACGCAGCTTACTACACCCTGTTAAGCCTGAGACTAAATCTTACAGTGACATTGTGGAAATCCTGGGGTC
>ML129106.1:380472-402187 GCA_003846335.1 Cuora mccordi
AATTAAAAAAAAATTACAAGCTATTAAAAATACTGCTGTTGTATTTCATGCTGTATCCCTTAATCACACCTTTAGTTTTGAGAACCTCCTCCCAGACCTTGGGTCTTAATTCACTGGCCTTTTCCATACAATTGTTAAATAAATTGTTTTCTGTCTGTTCTTCCTATTGTAACCCCTTTGGGGTCTAGAGAGCATGGCCCCTTTAAATCTTTTTCCCAAGGGGGAGGGGGAGAGTAAGAAAAAGGAGGGAAACTCCAGGGGGCAGGGCTGGAGCAGGAGGGAGAGAGAGGAGAAGCAGCATGGCTGGCCCTGGAGAAGGAAGCAGAGAGAACCTGCCTGAGGCCTGAGGAGGACAGGCCCGATCGGGGACAGCCCAGGACAGGAGCCAGGAGCAGCCCTGTGCCGGGGGGAATCACCCGAGAAGGACAGGCCGGAGCTGGACCCAGTATCACGGCTGCCCGGAGCTGCCTGGGGCTGTGAGTACTGGGGCTTGTGACTCTGCACTGGGAATAAGGAGGGAGGCTGTTAGATAGTTAAGTGGGGAGGGGGTCGCTCTGTGTGGCTTTGCAGAGAGCGGCAGAAGAGGGCACCGGAGGGGTTTGCTGGGGAGAGTTCACTGGCGCCGAAGACAACCAGGAGCACCCAAGACTCACCACCGGACTGGAACTTTGCTCAGGCCTCCTGAACTCTGTGTGCAGACGTATTGCTCAGTGTCTGTCCTGTCAGACTGTGCTCCCACTGGGTCCGTGGGGCCTTGGTTTGAATACAGCCTTGTTTTACTGCTCCCCCTATATTTCCCCTTGTTGTTTTTCTCCTCTCAGCCCTCTGTAAATAAATATCTCCCTTTGTTATAGCCATTGTACTTTTCCTGTGGGTGTGTGTGTTCACTCTGGGGGGTTTGGAACAGGTGCCCCTGGGGTGGAAGGGATTTCTCCTGATGCATTCCTGCGCGCGCTGTCTCTTGGCCAGAGCTGCCTGCAGAGCAGACTCCATCTTGGCCATGAGGGCGCTAAAGTTACACTTGGTGGCCCGTACGGGGAATTTGCAGTACACACACACACATATCCACACCCCTACGTTGTGCACCCTGGGCTCTTCTTCATAGAGAAAAGAAACTCCTGAGTGATTTTCGTCTCAGTAAAAAAAAAAAAAATGGAGAGAGGATTATTAGAAGACCTGTGCCGAGGGGCACGAATCCCAGTAACCAAAGCTGTGCTGGTGGCGGGGTTCCCAGAAGAGATGGAACCAAATGAAATTGAGGAGAGCCTAGATGCAGCTGAAATACTGGGGAGGGTAAAGGTCCACACCCGTATTTATAACCGCAAAGTGAAGGGCATGGTAGCACTATGTACTCACTCCAAGGAAGCAGATCTTGATAAAGTGCCCAAAGAGGTGAAAGTAGAAGGTATCCCCTGGACAATTCTCGGGGCAGAGCAGTCCCCTCCTAGTGTGCCTGTGTCACTTGAGGTGGATTCTTTAGCCCAGAAATTGCAAGCACTGATGGTGGATGAGAAGCGGATAAGAGAAGAATTAATTTTAGCATTAGGAGGGGCTCCAACACCTGCAGCACCCAGCCTGGTGGGATGGGCCAAAGAGCTGGGAAATGTTCTCAAAGATGCATTGAAGCCGGTACATGAAAGTGCTCCATACAAGCGGTTACGTTCATTCTCGGGGCTGTCACCTGTACCCTCAGGGGAGGATGATTATGAGACCTGGAGGGATTTTACGGTGCCACTTGTCCAAGAGTGGGAATGCTCTGATGCTGAGAAGTGGAAACGTGTGCTTGAGAGTCTGAGGGGACCTGCCATGTGAATTATCCAAGCCCTGAAAGACTCACAACCAACTGCCACAGTGCAAGACTATTTAACCGCTCTTGAGAGTGTCTACGGTGCTACTGATAGCAGTGAAGACCTGTATTATCGTTTCCGCCATACCTATCAGGAGCCCCACGAACAATTGTCTGATTTCATCGGGAGACTAGAGGATTTGCTACAGCAGGTAGTGCAGAAGGAGGGCATCCCCACCAAGTGCATTGATTTCGCTAGGTTGGACCAAATCCTCCGGGGCACCCGACAAGATGGGTTGATGTTGTGGCGACTGCAGCTGAGGGAGCGGGCCCATAACCCACCCCCATTCCACAAGCTCATTCGAGAGATACGTGAGGAGGAGGAGCAATTGTTGCAAGTGGATGCAGTGGTGCAGCCGAAGATGGCAGGGAGTCACACCACCACAGTGCTTGGAGAGATGGAAGATGCCCCATCAGTGGCAGCAGCACTGAGAGATTTGACCCGAGAAGTGGCCATGATGAAGGCTCAGGGACATACTGTGCCATGCTCAAGAGAGGAGAGTAGCAGGAAGGGTGATAGCCAGCGAGAAGGTTTCTGTTATAACTGTGGAAGAGATGGTCACTATGCCTTGGACTTTCAAAACAAGACATATCACGCAAGGGTATCTCAGAGATTGCAGCAGACCATTAGGAGGCTTCAGGGAAACACCAACAGGGCTTGGGGAAGGAGCAAACCCAAGACCCTGAAATTCCAAGGCTCCCCAGGAAAAACCACAAACAGAGGCTACTCATGTGGGCTGATAGGCCCCCAGGCTATAGTACCTGTTCGTATAGAAGGACGATTGTGTGAGGCATTGTTGGACAGTGGATCACAGGTCACCATACTTTATGAATCTTACTACCGAGAACACCTGCAGCATTTACCCTTGCGTCCCCTGTCTGGCCTGACAGTCTGGGGAATTGGCTGTGACTCCTGTCCCTATCGGGGATATATCCTGTTAAATGTTCAGGTCCCAAAGAACATTGCAGGGGTAAACCAGGAAATAGAAACTTTGGCACTGGTCTGCCCAGATCCAAAGGGAAGAACGTATGCACCTTTAATCCTAGGGACAAATGCAAACCTGTTCCAGAGATTGGCGTGGAAATGCCGTGAGATGGCAGGGAACAACTATCTGCAGGAGCTGCCAATGCATGCTTTATGTAAAGCCGCATACCAGCGAGCAAAGGGGCCCCCATCCCAAGAGAAGACCAAGGCTAGACCTTTTGGGAGGGATAGTTTCCAGTTTGGGGATTCCCCCATTCCTGCTGAGTGGAAGGACCGCCTGTGTGAGAAGTTAGTCAAGAGGAAGGCTGTTTTCTCTATGCACGAATGGGATGTTGGGTGTGCACATGATGTGGAGCACCATATCCAAATGCAGGATGGTCGGCCTTTTCGAGAGAGATCAAGACGATTAGCCCCCGCTGATATTGAAGATGTGAGGCAGCACCTACAGGAACTGGTTCAAGCAGGTATCATTGAGGAATCCAGGAGTCTCTACGCATCGCCGATCGTCATAGTACGAAAGAAAAGTGGAAAGGTGCGCATGTGCATCGACTATCGCACTCTGAACCGGCGGACGATCCCTTACCAATACACAATGCCCCGGGTGGATGACACTTTGGATAGCCTGAATGGTAGCTGCTGGTTCTCTGTCCTTGACCTTCGCAGTGGATACTATCAAGTGCCCATGGCACCCAAGGACCGGGAGAAGACAGCATTCATCTGCCCTTTAGGATTTTACCAATTTAATCGCATGCCTCAAGGAGTATCTGGAGCTCCAGCCACATTTCTGCGACTCATGGAGCGGGTGGTAGGGGACATGCACCTGTTGGAGTGTCTGGTATACCTTGATGACATTATAGTGTTCGGGCGCACTTTAGAAGAACACGAGACTCGGCTGTGCAAAGTCCTGGATCGTTTGGAACAGGCTGGCCTCAAGTTATCCTTAGACAAGTGCCTCTTCTGCCAGACATCCGTGCGGTATGTGGGACACATAGCGTCTGCAGATGGTATAGCTACAGACCCAGAGAAGGTGAAGGCGGTAACTACCTGGCTGAGGCCCACAACTCTCAAGGAATTAAGGTCGTTTCTGGAATTCTGTGGCTATTACCGCAAGTTTATCAAGAATTTTTCGCACATCGTACATGCACTCACAGAGCTCACCAAGGGATACCTCCCCACAAATAAGAAGAAGGGGAACTCACCTCGGCATCAATATTTCATTGTGAGTGCACCTTTTGGAAAACGGTGGACTGCTGAGTGTGAAGAAGCTTTCCATAAAATCATTCAACAGCTCACGCAAGCACCTGTTTTGGTGTACTCTGATCCCACCCAGCCGTATGAACTTCATGTTGATGCAAGCTACACTGGTTTAGGCGCTGTCCTTTATCAAGAGTGTGAGGGCAAACTCCGACCAGTAGCATTTGCAAGTCGAGGTCTCACACCGCCTGAGAGAAACTACCCTGCACATCAAGTGGAGTTCCTGGCATTGAAATGGGCCATCACAGAGAGGTTCCATGACTACCTCTATGGGGCCAAGTTCACTGTAAAAACCGATAATAACCCTTTGACATACATCAAGACAACAGCAAAATTATCCGTAGCAGGGCACCGGTGGTTAGCGGCACTCTCTGCCTATGATTTCACTCTGCAGTATCGACCCGGTCAAACAAACATGGATGCAGATGCCTTATCTCGGCAGCCTCACTCTAAGGATTTATTACCCAGTGATCAGATGAATGTGGGGATCTCTGCACTGAGAGCTTTATGCCAACGGGTATCCATTGTGGAGGAAAAATCCACAGCCAATGGAGAACGAGCAATTGACTGTCTGGGTGTACCACCAGAAGCCATACCCATAGCCTACTCAAGTTTTACTAGAGTACAGGACCCACAGCTGCCCAAACTAAAGGATCGAGAGGTAGAGTATGCCCAGCGAGCTGATCCCCGGATGAAGGACATCCTTTATGCATTGGAAAGGGGAAAAGATCCCAGGGCTATTCGACCGAGTCACCCAGAGGAGGCCCATTTGCTGAAAGAATGGGATCGCTTATTGGTTCGGGATGGACAACTTTACCGAGGGCAGAAGCATCCTCAGAGGCCTCACCATAAGCAGTTGGTGCTACCGCAGAAGTACCGGCAAGGTGTGTTAGAGGCCTGCCACAATCGAATGGGGCATCTGGGAATCGAGCGGTTGGAGGCCCTAGTTAAGGCAAGATTCTATTGGCCCCGAATGGGGCCTGACATCGCCCACCATATTCGCACCTGCACCAGATGTATCCAACGAAAGACTCTGCCTAAGCAGGCGGCTCCTCTTGTCAGCATCACAAGTTCTGCACCCATGGAGCTTGTCTTTATGGACTTTCTGTCATTAGAGCCTAACCGCCGGGGTACTGCAAATATCTTGGTGGTCACTGACCATTTTACTCGTTATGCCCAGGCTTATCCCACCAAAGATCAAAAAGCTTCCACGGTTGCCAAGATCCTGTGGGAAAAGTTCTTCGTCCACTATGGGTTGCCCGCCAGACTACACTCAGATCAGGGATGGGATTTTGAAAGTCGATTAATAAAAGAACTTTGTAAGATCATGGGGATAAAAAAATCTCGCACCACCCCTTATCATCCCCAAGGGGATCCACTACCAGAACGATTCAACCGCACACTACTGAACATGCTGGGAACTCTGGAGCCTCAGCAGAAAAAATACTGGAGCCAGCACGTAGAGCATTTGGTTCATGCATATAACTGCACTCGACACGATGCAACTGGGTTCACACCATACATGTTAATGTTCGGTCGAGAGGCCCGATTGCCGATCGATCTCTGTTTTGGAGTGTCTTCAGATGGGGCACTCCCAAAAACATACTTGGGGTATGTGACTCGCTTAAGAGATCAACTGAAAGAGGCATATCGAATAGCGACGCAAGCAGCTGGTCACCAGAATCAAAAGAATAAAACCCGATATGATCAGCGAGTGAGGCAACAGGAGATTCGGGTTGGTGACCGAGTTTTGGCCCAAAATCTCGGACTACAGGGAAAACACAAAATTGCAGATCGTTGGGAGTCACACCCGTACATTATAGAGAAGAAACTTGGGGATCTACCAGTGTATCGCATATGTCCTGAGGGCAGTCGCGGCCCCACCAAAATTCTACACCGGAATCATCTGTTACCTATAGGACAAGTATTGTTTCCCTGTGAGGATGTTTCCACAGATTCTGAGACTCCCGGACCTGCAAGTCGGACACGGTCCCAACGACGGAAATATACCTGTCCTCTGCAAACACCCAGCTCCTCGGAGAGTGAGGATGAAATAGGGTTTGATGAACATCCAGTTGGGAATGACCCGACCCTAATGGATCCTTTTGTTGTCACACAAAGAGATGATGAAGGGGAAGACCCCACACTGAGCACTCCCGAGGCCTCACTGTCCCAAGCTGTGGAGACCCCCCAAGAACATGATGAGGAAGGCTCAGTGCAGGCAGAGAACCCTGTACCCCAAACAGCCACTTTAAACCCAGATGCACTTGAATTCGTGCCTCAAGGACCCATCATCTTGCCTCCATGTCCAGTGGTGTCACCTCAGCCAACACCCGACAGCCAGCCTAGACGTTCCTCTAGGGAAGGGAAGCCCAGGTGTGTGCTGACGTATGATCGTTTAGGGGAACCCAGTGACCTACAGAATCCTGGGGTGCCACGGGGGGCGAGTTGCCTCATGGGAAACCTGTTCCCGGATGATGGGAATGCTTCTGATGAATGGGGGCCCTGGGTCTCCTGCTGGGGATCCATGGCTTAAAGTTGCCTACCTTGATGGGGACATCAAGGATTATTTCTTTTGGGGGGGAGAGTGTAACCCCTTTGGGGTCTAGAGAGCATGGCCCCTTTAAATCTTTTTCCCAAGGGGGAGGGGAAGAGTAAGAAAAAGGAGGGAAACTCCAGGGGGCAGGGCTGGAGCAGGAGGGAGAGAGAGGAGAAGCAGCATGGCTGGCCCTGGAGAAGGAAGCAGAGAGAACCTGCCTGAGGCCTGAGGAGGACGGGCCCGATCGGGGACAGTCCAGGACAGGAGCCAGGAGGAGCCCTGTGCCGGGGGGAATCGCCCGAGAAGGACAGGCCAGAGCTGGATCCAGTATCACAGCTGCCCGGAGCTGCGTGGGGCTGTGAGTACTAGGGCTTGTGACTCTGCACTGGGAACAAGGAGGGAGGCTGCTAGATAGTTAAGTGGGGAGGTGGTCACTCTGTGGGGCTTTGCAGAGAGCGGCAGAAGAGGGCACTGGAGGGGTTTGCTGAGGAGAGTTCACTGGCGCCGAAGATGACCAGGAGCACCCAAGACTCACCACCGGACTGGAACTTTGCTCAGGCCTCCTGAACTCTGTGTGCAGACGCATTGCTTAGTGTCTGTCCTGTCAGACTGTGCTCCCACTGGGTCCGTGGGGCCTTGGTTTGAATACAGCCCTGTTTTACTGCTCCCCCTATATTTCCTCTTGTTGTTTTTCTCCTCTCAGCCCTCTGTAAATAAATATCTCCCTTTGTTATAGCCATTGTACTTTTCCTGTGGGTGTGTGTGTTCACTCTGGGGGGTTTGGAACAGGTGCCCCTGGGGTGGAAGGGATTTCTCCTGCTGCATTCCTGTACGCGCTGTCTCTTGGCCAGAGCTGCCTGCAGAGCAGACTCCATCTTGGCCACGAGGGCGCTAAAGTTACATATGTGTTATTTAAATAATAATTCAATATGCAAAATGTCTGTGTAATACGGTAACCAAAAGCTCTGCTGTCCGTAAAACAACCCAATAACTGTCTCTTCAGCTTAATCGTAAATTATGTAACGGGCCTGACAATCTAAGCTTATCAGGCCTGAAGGGGGGACTGTAAAAGCTATTCGGTGCCCCCGCTCCCCGCCCTTTTAATAGTTTTGCAAACGGCCAGTAGGTGGAGGCAGAAGCCTCCAGAAACCTCATGTACACAGTACCCTGAACTTTTCAACTATCTTTCCTCTTCTGCCACAAAACAGAAAAATCCTGCTCTAAGCCAGTTTTTCCTGACCAGATAACAGTTTCACGGGGTTCGGTAACCACCAATAAAGTGTTAACACGGCATAGTCTTTGTCTAAAAATGTATAAAAAGCTTGTAAAACTTGTGTGCAGTAAAGTCTTCTGTATCTATTACAGAGCTCTCCTTTCTTCTGCAGAATAAAACATCTTTCCTTATCCCTGTCAGGCTGTTATTAGCCTTCAGCTAGGCAGACCTGATATTTCGGTAACAGGAGGAAGGTCCTGTGGTGAGGAAAAAGAAGGTGTTTGGAGGAGGCCATGGGGGAGTAGCCCAGGGAGTTGTAGCTGTAGCTGTAGCTGTCATGCAGCTGTTACAGGAGGCACTATAGACAGCTGCAATCCACAGGGCCCTGGGCTGGAACCTGGAGTAGAGGGTGGGCCTGGGTTCCCCCCAAACCTTCCAACTCCTGATCCAACACAGGAGGAGTTGACCCAGACTGTGGGAAGATCACTGAGGTGAGCAAATCTGCTAATAAGTGCAAGACCCACCAAGGTAGAGGAGGAACTTTGTCACAGTGGCCTCCGAGCACATCCACTGGATCAGGCCCCACAAGTGAGCTAGATGCGCCTCCCCTCAGTTTATGTGTCTCCAGGGTCACAGGTGGGAGATAGGTGCCCAGATGTTCACAGCAAGGCAACCGTGTGCTCCACGTGCCCAGAGGCAGAAACTTAGACACTGAGTGAACGTTTACACCAGAGATTAATGCCCCAAGTGAGTTTAGGTGCCTACATGGTTGGATTTCAACTAAGTGGGGTTTTGTGGATCATGGTGCCTAAAACTGGGATTGAGAGGCTTATGTCTGGGGTTTCTTTGGTGATCCAGGCCATAATGCACAATGCAATTCCCAGATTAAAAACTACATTAATGTGGAGTTAAGGCTGAGGGGATGTACTTGTAACTTAAGGGTTAAACACATTATAGGAGGAATCTTTTAATTATTCCCAAACCAAGTGTTATACACCCAGGAAATACAAATTATGCTTAAATTATAAAAGAAATCTATGGTCTAGAAATGCAGCTGAGGCACCTAACCAACCTTAACTCTGTCCTGTAGTAAGATCATGAGGGGATAATTGAAAAACATTGTGTTCCTTTAAAAATCAGTTTCATTTAATGTAGAACCACATGCACTGCTCTGCACTGATCAGACCTGTATGGTTATTGTCTAGAGTCACTGCAGGGTGGAGCTGAGGTTGTGGGTGGGTGTGGTCACTGAGGGTGAAATCCCTCCCCACATATCACATGGGCACAGAAGGGTCAGAACACAGGGGGTGTCCGGGTGACGGATCCTGTCAAACTCTGGACAAGTCTCTCTGGGTTCATCTACATTGCAAAAAACCTTGTGTCAGTGGGTCTGAGCCCGGGGCAAGTGACTCGGGTTTGCAGTGCTCACTCTACAGGGCTGAAAATAGTAGGGTAGAAGTTTCTGCTCAGGCTGGCACTTGGGTTCTGAAACCCAGCGATGGGGGAGGGTCTCAGAGCCTGGGCTCCAGCCCGAGTGGGAACGGCTACACTGCTAGATTTAACCCTACAGCACAAGCCAGTCAGTTGACCCAGGCTCTGAGACTCGCAGCCACAGGTGGTTTTATTGCACTGGACACGTATCCACAGTCTCCATCAATGAGACTAACCGAGCTGGGCTGGTGTATTCAGGGCCCTGGGCTCAAGGTGCCATTTCTGTAATTTCCATGGGGTTTATTAGGACAAATGGGCCCTTCACCCTTCAGAGCCTCTTTGTGTCAGTGTGAGCAGTCCTGAGCTCACTGTTTGGGGCTCTGGTGTCCAGATGGAGACATTCCTTGTCACTCATTCAAACAGGCTGTAACTCCACTTGCTAAAATTGAGCTAAAAGTGTTAAACAGTGACTGCACTGGCAGTAAATGTGGCTTTCAATTGAGTTAAGTTGGCTCAACTGAGCTGACTTGACATGAAAACTTCAACACATCCCATTGGTCCCAGACACTGACCTTTCTGCTTCTTCATCTCAGATCCCAGAGCCTCTAGGGGAAGAAAAAGGCAAGAGGTGAGATTTCACTGTTGTGTTTATAACCGTAACCCCACAGCTCATGTAACTGGTCCAGACACTGACCTGTCTGCCTCCTCATCTCAGATCGCAGAGCCTCTAAAGGGAGAAAAAAGGGAGAGGTGAGACTTTCCCCTGTCGTGTTTATGGGGATAGAGTTAATTTTGTAACTGGCCCAGACACTGACCTTTCTCTTGTTCCCGTTCAGACAGCAGGGTCTCTAGAGAGAAAACAGGGTGAGAGGTGATTCATCAGTTCATAGATTCCAAGGCCAGGAGGGACCATTGTGATCACCTAGTCTGACCCCTGCATAACACAAGCCCATGGGCTTCCCCAAAGCAATTCCTAGAGAGGATCTTTTAGAAAAACATCCAATCTTGATTTACAAATTGCAAGTGCTGGAGAATCCTCCACGGCCCTTGGGAAATTGTTCCAATTATTAATTAATAATGGCAAGACTTCACCCTATTTTATTTATGGGGATAACTCTACTGCCAGCTAGTGTGATGGGATCCAAACACTGACCTTTCTGCCTCTCCATCTCAGATCGCAGAATCTCTAGAGGGAGCAAAGGGCGAGAGGTGAGATTTCATCGTCGTGTTTATGGTGCAGTTCCAGATATTAATATAATTGTGCTGTAACTATGGAAGTGAGGCAGACAGACTGACAAACAGGACACACAGACAGATCTGTCTCAATATCCCTGCACTGACCATCCCTCACTTTCCTTCCACACTGGCCATCACCTCTAGGAGCTGCTCTAAGAGTCTCCCCCAGGAGCCATCCCCGCTTCCTGGGACCCATCACTCCTGTCAGATCTGGCTGTTGCGGGGGAGAGGAGACAGAGTCTCTTTTTATCCAGTTCCCTGTCTGCCCCCCTCTGTGCCTATCCCCTGAAAAGCCCCAGCTCCTGACTGTGGGGATGGGGGAGGGAAGTGAAGGATGGGAATGGGGCATTGACCTGAGCTGGATACGGGTCAAGGTCTGATTGGCTCTATCATAGGTCAACTCGTGGCCATGTATCACTAAGGTCATGCCCATTTCCTGATCCTAGTGATATCTGGGAACAGCTCCTTCTAGGGCCTGGGTAGATGGGGTGCCCCAGCTAAGAATGGAGTGGAGGATGGGCTGCATGCTTGGGTCAGCATGAACTAGGGAGGGGTGTGTGAATGGGCCCCCATAGGCATCACCTCTAAGATCAACTCTTTCCTACTTGGAGCTCATCCACTTGTTGCATCAGCCCTGAGGTACCAACACTGCAGGAAATGGAGGTAGCGTCATGTCTGACAGTCACCGCTGAGCACAGACTGAGTGGGACCATCTTGTGCCCCAGTGTGAGCAGTGTCTCAGACCAGCCGTGCAAGTCCTGAGTGTGTTTGTGTTATTACAGCATCCTAGCCACAGCTCACCAGTGCTAGTGTGGAGAATTCTCTGAAAGGCCTAGGGAACAAGACGGGGGCAGTTCATTGTTCTGATTTTTTAGTGCTTGGCAAAGAGCCCAACATTGCTCTCTCTGGACACATAGACAAATTTTACATACAACTGAAAATGAGTGAATCCTTGTGTGACGGGGCCTATCAACCCTGCACTGGCCCAACAAGGGTTGAGCACAGCCTCTGGGTGCGAGAGGCCATGCTTCCTTGTCCCAACAGGACACGCTCCAACTGGACGCTGGATATACAAGGGAGCAGTTCAGCTCAGTCTGGGCTGACAGAGGAAGAGAGCGTATGCACGATCTGAGCTCCTGCCAGGAAGCTGCTAGAGCTGCATACTGTGGCAGCTGAACACAGCGAGTCCAAGGCAGGACCCCGGTTGACCGCAGAGACAGAGGAAGACCGATGGCTGCTGCTGGTGGAGGAAATGCCATCACTGGAATCATGGGTGGGAAGCAGCCCAGGAAGATTATTTGTTGAGGTTGGAACCTGACTCTGAAACCAGGGCTACTGGTTTCATATGGCCCTGGGTTGGTACCCAGTGGAGCAGGGTGGGTCTGGGTCACCCTATCCCTTCCTGCACTTACCACTGGGTGCAGGGGCCAGTCCAGGGAGTGGGCACTTCTGCCTGAGATGGTGACTATTGGGCGCTGCTACTGGAGGCTAGAGCCACTGATGTTAAAGCCTCAGACTGACTGACTTTCGCTGCTAGGCCTCACTGCCCTGAGGACAGGGGCAGCCATATTGACTCTGGTCATAGGGCCTCACTGCCTTGAGGGCAAGGGCAGCCCCATATATTCTGGCCACACCCACCCTGCCTAGGTGCTCAGCATGGTGGGATTGCTTTGCCCAAACGATCACTTTTGGCTGATGTGGGATTCTCCATCTCCTTGTTATTGGGGCAGGAGTAATAAAGGTTGTTATCCTTGGTGTGTGAAGCAAGGGCAGCAGAACTGTACTTGGCATCACTAATTGAAGGACTCACCTTCAATTAAATGTCACTTGCTAGGCAGGGGATATGGGCTCCAAAGCCTAGTGAGGCCGGCTGGCCAGCCAGCCAGCTGATCCTTTATCTCTGCTGTGTAATAACAAAGTTAATTTGGACTCAATTGAGAGTTTTGTTACACATTCCAGAGCTGATATCTAGGTCTAACTGTTAGACCTGCTTTGGGACAATATCTCTGAGGTAAGAGACTTTCTAGTATGCACCAGCCAGTGAGGCTCCCACACTCTAACAGCTGAAATCATGAGAGCTGTGTTAAGTGTGGGTGGGACCTGAAAACATCCTGGTGGATTGGGGTAGTAATTGGCCAGCAGGGTGGTTGGGGAAGAGAAGCAGAGGGCCCATTGTCTGGCAACGAGGAGTGGAAAGCAATTGCCTGGGCAGCAGAGCTACTAAGGTGCCTGCTCACCCCCTGTCCACCCAGGATGGGAGGTGAACTCTGCAGATGCACCTCTGGACTCAGGGTCTGCGCTGATCCAGAACAACAACTGTGAGTGGGGTGCAGAGAAGGGATGGGAATGTTAAAGGGACATTTGGCTGCTGGACTTATGAACCTGAGAGGAAAAGGACACTGCCTGAGACTTTGGCTCATTGTTTATGTTTATGAACCCTGTTTGTGGTGTTTTCCCAAATGAATGCTGGATTATTTTCCCTCCTTTATTACAAGTTTCTTTCTACACTAAGACTTTGTGCTTGGGAAGAGGGAAAGTACTGCCTCTTAGAGACACCCAGAGGGTGGTATATAATTGTCCCAGGTTACTGGGTGGGGGCTCAAGCTGGTTTTGTGTTGCATTGATGAAGAGAAACCCCTAGATATTGAACCTGGCCCTTGTTGCTGCCAGTTCCAACAGGCAGGAGGCTTACAGGTGACAGTTCTAAAGGTGCAACACCCAGTTCCAGCTTTCACAAGTTCAAAGCACAGCTCCTCTCTACTTCTCTGAATTACCTGCTTCCGTCCCCACTGGGAAATCATTGTAACAGACATTTCCCCTTCCCAATTCTTCAGATACTTGTAAATTCCCACACAGCACTTCAGGTGAGAAAACCCTCGCTGGGACGTTCACAGCTGCCTTGGGGGTTTGCACACTTGGTGCCCATTAATTTAAACAAAAATTGAGTATTCAGATCCCTTAGGCAGTTTTGAAAACCCAACTTTGCTAGAAATGTTCAGGTCACTGAAGGCCAATTTCTGCCCCTTGTGATCAGAGGAAAACCTACAGCTAAGCACTTGTACTACAATAGAGAGTTTATTACCCTGTCTCTGTAGAAGGATCTCAGGGCTTGTCTACACCTACAGCACTGCAGCTGCACCAGTGCAGATGTGCTGCTGGAGCGCGTAGTGGCGACTCTACCTATGCCGACAGGAGAGCCTCTCCCATTGGGGTAGGTACTTCACCTCCCCGAGAGCTAGGTCGGTATCACTGAGTTGCTCACAGATGAGGATTTCCCACACCCCCGAGCAAGGGATGTAGTTCTACTGAGAAAAGTGTGCAGTGTAGATCCACCCTCAGGCTGAGCGCAGTAATTTGCCAATGTAGACAGGCTCCCAGCACCTTGTGGAGTGGTTTTCCTAGAGCGCAGGGAGAGCTCTCTCTGAGCGCTGGTGCGTGACAACATTGTATTTAAGGTAATTGCTAACCTCTCCATAATCACTATTTTCCCATTCACAGCTCCTACTCATCTAGATGGAGAGGGGGAGGGGCATGCACAGACCAGGGGAGGGGCAGAACTGGCACTGAAGAAATCCCTTCTCTTCTCCTACTTTCTGTTAATTTTTTTCTTGCCAAGTTACAAATGTCAGTGCTCCAAGCCCAGCTCACCGAGCCCCACACAGGTGTTTCAATATAAGCAGGGCTGATCCCCGTGGAATGGTTCAGAATCCCATTTGATTGGGATCCTTTAGTGAGCACTGAAGAGGTGAAGCCATTTGACACTTCTCAGCTCAAAGATGAAGTCATCGTTCACCCTTCTGCCGCCTGTTGCCTGAAACTCTCCTGAACGTGGAATCAAAGCCCCTTAATCCTGGTATCTTTACTTTTTTTTTTCTCTCTCCCTCTACCCCAATTCCTCCCTTTCATTACTTCACCTGTTGCTCTGTGTCGCCTCCAGAAGCAGTAACCGGCCAGTGCCATGAGAACAGCCAGGAGAGCCAGGATCACACAGAAAGCCACTTTTGAGGGATTGACCCTTGGGAAAAATGGCTCTGCAAGAGAAAGTGCCATTGACTTGGGAGCAAACACACGCGGAATGAAGGCAGGACACTGTGACAGTGGTGACACCATGACTAGTTAAAAGAATCTAACAGGGAAATACACTGTGAGATGTGGCTCCTTTGTGCTTTATTATTAAGTCAATGAAAGTCCAGGCTTTATTTGTCTTACTGATCATGGTTCGCTAATGGGAGGGGGCATGTTGGAGGTAGGGAAGGGGTAGGGTCATAGGTGCCGACTTCTAATGGCGCCAGAGGGTGTTCGACCCCCCTCTGCCTCCGGTCCCGCCCCGACTCCACCCCTTCCCCACCCCCATTCCAACCCCTTCTCCAAAGTCTCTGCCCCCTCCCTGCCCCATTCGACTCCTTCCCCAAATCCCTGCCCCGGCCCCACCTCCTACCCCTGAGCATGCCATGTTCCTGCTCCTCCCCACTCCCTCCCAGAGCTTGCTACAGCTGTTTGGTGGCAGCAAGCGCTGGGAGGTAGGCAGATAAGCGGGGACACGGCGCGCTCAGGGGAGGAGGCAGAGACAGGGAGCTGGGCTGCGGGTGGGTGCAGAGCACCCACTAATTTTTACCTGTGGGTGCTCCAGACCCAGAGCACCCACAGAGTCAGCACCTATGGGTAGGGAGGAGCTCTGCTGTGTTACACCTATCCCCCACTGGCACAAATTCAGGTATCCCCTAGGCTGCTCTAACTGATTCCCAAGCTGCAGCCAGTGCAGACTGGCCCCGAGAATCAGAGAGTTATGACCAGCTCCCTGACACCCCCAACTCTCCTGTGCTCCCAGAGGCTCAGCCACATGAGAGAGTCTGGCCCAAAACATGTTATTGCAGGATTTTAATACAAACAAAACTTGAACCTGGAGAGTAAGATTAAAAATTCCTCCAGATTCCTCTTCCCTGGGCCCTGGGGCGATGCTGACGACAGGGTCCTTGCTATGTGGTTAGTGTGGGGTATTGAAAATGGTGTAGAAATCATAAATTATCACTCTGAATCCTGAGGGGTTTGTAGGCTAGGGGGCTCTGGAAGGAGCATGCAGTGTGGGGCCTCTGCAGTCACTCTGCACAGAGCCAGGTGGGCTGTGTGCCCCTCTGCCTCAGGGGACAGCCTGCTTTGTCTCTCTGTATTTGGCTGTTGTGTGTTAGAATTCTGGATTTTGAGAAATAAAGCAGCGTTACATTGCAACCTTCCAGGGAGAGTATTTGTTTTGTTTTAGAGGCCTGGGCTACACTACGCTTTTATTCCGAATTTAGCAGCGTTAAACCGATTTTACGCTGCACCCGTCCACACAATGAAGCCCTTTATAGCAATATAAAGGGCTCTTAAAACCGATATCTGTACTCCTCCCCAACGAGGGGAGTAGCGCTCAAATCGGTATTGCCATGGCGGAATAATGTTAGTGTAGCCACAATTCGACTGTATTGGCCTCCGGGAGCTATCCTACAGTGCACCATTGTGACTGCTCTGGAAAGCCATCTGAACTCGGATGCACTGGCCAGGTAGACAGGAAAAGCCCCGCGAACTTTTGAATTTCATTTCCTGTTTGACCAGCGTGGAGAGCTCACCAGTACAGGTGACCACGCAGAGCTCATCAGCACAGGTAACAATGCAGTCTCCTGAGAATCGAAAAAGAGCTCCAGCGTGGACCGCACGGGAGGTACTGGATCTGATCGCTGTATGGGGAGAGGATTCCGTGCTAACAGAACTCCGTTCCAAAAGATGAAATGAAAAAACATTTGAAAAAATTTCCAAGGCCATGATGCAGAGAGGCCACACCAGGGACTCAGTACAGTGCCGTGTGAAAGTTAAGGAGCTCAGACAAGCCTACCAGAAAACCAAAGAAGCAAACGGAAAGTCCGGGTCAGGACCAAAAACATGCCACTTCTACGCTGAGCTGCATGCAATTCTAGGGGGGTCTGCCACCACTACCCCACCCCGTCCGTGGATTCCGAGGTGGGGGTGGTAATCGCAGCCATGGCTGAGGATTCTGCGGATGGGGAAGATGAGGAGGAAGAGGAGGATGAGCTTGTAGAGAGCGCACAGCACTCCGTTCTCCCCAACAGCCAGGAGCTTTTTCTCACCCTGATGGAATTACCCTCCCATGCAACTATCCCAGACAATGAAGCCATGGAAGGGACCTCTGGTGAGTGTACCTTGTAAATATAAGACATGGTTTAAAAGCAAGCGTTTTTTAATGATTAATTTGCCCTGAGGACTTGGGATGCATTCGCGGCCAGTACAGTTACTGGAAAAGTCTGTTAACATGTCTGGGGATGGAGCGGAAATCCTCCAGGGACATCTCCATGAAGCTCTCCTGGAGGTACTCCAAAAGGCTTTGCAGAAGGTTTCTGGGCAGCGCTGCTTTATTCCATCCTCCATGGTAGGACACTTGACCACACCATGCATGTAGCAAGTAATCTGGTATCATTGCATGACAAAGCCTAGCTGCGTATGGTCCCGGTGATTGCTGGCATTCAAGCAACATCCGTTCTTTATCTCACTGTGTTATCCTCAGGAGAGTGATATTGTTCATGGTAACCTGGTTGAAATTCAGGAATTTAAGTAAAGGGACAGAGATGGCTATTCCTACTGGGCTGTTTGCCTGTGGCTTAAAAGAAATCCTTCCCCGCAGGTAGCCAAGTGGGGGGAAGGGGGAGGCACGATTAGTGCTGAGCTTTTCTGCTAGCCAAACGCGGGGATCTTTCCTGCTACCAACCACGCGGTTGGGGGGTGGGTGGGGAAAGGGGGGTGTTTAGCAGTGATCTTCCATGATGCCAGTCACGGGATGGTTTCTGCTGCTGCACGTTAACAGGAAAGAAGCAGCACTCAACGGTAACACCAAAGCTGCAGGCACTCAATATTAAGATGCAAAATGCAACCTTGTAGTGAAGACACATGTGCTATGTAAGGTGAATAGTGTTGTTCACCGTGAAAGAGTATGACCACTGTTCTCTAAAATGTATCTTTTTAAATACTTCTCTCCCTTTTTTCCCTCCCTCATGTAGCTGCAAATTTTTCAAGCTTCCCTACTCCGTCCCGAAGGCTATCTCAGATAAGGCGGTGGAAAAAAAAGACGCGAGAAGAAATGTTTTCGGAAATCATGGAAGTGACCTGCAATGAAAGAGCTCATCTGAATGAGTGGAAGGATGTGGTAGCAAAGTACAGGAAAGATGCCAGTGACCGTGAGGACAGGAGGGACGAATGTGAGGACAGGAGGGACGCTTGAGATGAGCGGTGGCAGCAGGAAGATCAGCGGTGGCGGGATGCAAATCTGAGGCTGCTGTGTAATCAAACTGACATGCTCCGGCGCATGGTGGAGCTTCAGGGACGGCAGCAGGATCACAGAGTGCCACTGCAGCCCCTGTATAACCACCCTCCCCCCTCACCATGTTCCTTAGCCTCCTCACCCGCCAGACGAGTAAGAACTCGTGGGGGAAGGCTCCGTGCACCCGCCCACTCCACCCCAGTGGACAGCCCAACCAAAAGGCTCTCATTATTATGAATTTTTTTTAGTGGCCTTTTCCTTCCCTACTATTCTCTTCCCAAACCGCACCTGGGCTACCTTGTCAGTTCTCTCCCTCTTTTTATAATTAATTAATAAAGAATACATGATTTTTAAACAAGAGTGACTTTATTTCCTTAGAAAGCAAGCTGTGATCGAAGGGGGTGGGGTGGGTGGCTTACAGGGAATGAGTCAATCAAGGGGGGGGTTCATCAAGGAGAAACAATCACAACAGTCACACTTTACCCTGGCCAGTGATGAAACTGGTTTTCAAAGCTTCTCTAATGCGCACCGCTTCCTGGTGTGCTCTTCTAATCACCCTGGTGTCTGGCTGCACGTAATCAGCGGACAGGTGATTTGCCTCAGCCTCCCACCCCGCCATAAAGGTCTCCCCCTTACTCTCACAGAGATTGTGGAGAACACAGCAAGCAGCAATAACAATGGGGACATTGGTTTGGCTGAGGTCTGAGCGAGTCAGTAATGTGCGCCAGCGCGCCTTTAAATGGCCAAATGCACATTCTACTCCCTTTCTGCACTTGCTCAGCCTGTAGTTGAACAGCTCCTGACTACTGTCCAGGCTGCCTGCGTATGGCTTCATGAGCCCTGGCATCAAGGGGTAGGCTGGGTCCCCCAGGATAACTACAGGCATTTCAACATCCCCAACTGTTATTTTCTGGTCTGGGAAGTAATTCCCTTGCTGCAGCCGTTTAAACAGAGTAGTGTTCCTGAAGACGCAAGCATCATGAACCCTTCCCGGCCATCCCACGTGGATGTTGGTGAAACATCCCTTGTGATCCACCAGTGCTTGCAGCAGCATTGAAAAGTATCCCTTGCGGTTTATGTAATGGGTGCCCTGGTGCTCCGGTGCCAAGATAGGGATATGGGTTTCATCTATCGCCCCACCACAGTTAGGGAATCCCATTGCAGCAAAGCCATCCACTATGGCCTGCACATTTCCCAGAGTCACAACCTTTCGTAGCAGCAGCTTAGTGATTCCTTTGGCTACTTGCATCATAGCAGCCCCCACAGTAGATTTGCCCACTCCAAATTGATTCCCGACTGACCGGTAGCTGTCTGGCGTTGCAAGCTTCCACAGGGCTATCGCCACTCGCTTCTCAACTGTGAGGGCTGCTCTCATCTTGGTATTCTGGCGCTTCGGGGCAGGGGAAAGCAAGACACAAAGTTCCATGAAAGTGCCCTTCCGCATGCGAAAATTTCGCAGCCACTGGGAATCGTCCCACACCTGCAACACTATGCGGTCCCACCAGTCTGTGCTTGTTTCCTGGGCCCAAAATCGGCGTTCAATGGCTAGAATCTGCCCCATTACCAGCAGGATCTCCAACGCGCCGGGGCCTGCAGTTTGACAGAATTCTGTGTCCATGTCCTCATCACTCTTGTCGCCGCGCTGCCGTCGCCGCGCTGCCGTAGCCGCCGCCTCCTTGCCTGGCTTTGCAGGTCCCAGTTCAGCATTGACTGCACGAGAATGTGTGAGGTTTTTAAAACGTCTATGATTGCTGTCTTGAGCTCAGCAGGGTCCATGCTTGCCGTGGAATGGTGTCTGCACAGTTCACCCAGGAAAAAAGGCACAAAATGGTTGGCTGCTGCTGCTTTCACGGAGGGAGGGGTGAGGCTGTACCCAGAAGCACCCGAGACAATGTTTTTTGCCCCATCAGGCACTGGGATCTCAACCCAGCATTCCAATGGGCAGGGGCGACTGCGGGAACTATGGGATAGCTATGGGATAGCTACCCACAGTGCAACACTCAGGAAATCAATGCTAGCCTCGGTACATGGACGCACACCGCCGAATTAATGTGCTTAGTGTGGCCACGTGCACTCGACTTTGTACAAGCTGTTTTAAAAAACCGGTTTCTGTAAAATCAGAATAATCCCGTAGTGTAGACGTACCCTAACTCTCTGTGGGTATGCTGTGAACACAACAATCATGTGATACCGGGCATAGGATATGCTTATCAGCAGTGCAGCACTATGAGATCTCAGATGAACAGTGATTAACATAGTGATGCAACATCGTTATTATTATTGTGATAAATTACTCATTCTGCATTAACAAAGTTATTTGGTAGATAATAATACAGAAAAATATAAACTTTTTTTTCTAAAAATCAAGATGCTTTTTAGCTAAAAGTTTGTTTCTGCATGTTTTGGGCCTGATCCTTTAGTGTCAGCACTCCCAAAGCTCTCATCAGCCTGGTTATGCAGGCAAGGTAGGATCTGTCCCACTGTGACTGTGAAATAAAAACCCACAATGTACATTCAGGGGTAATGCTGGCTGTGGAGCTCTGTGTTTATGGCCTTCTGAGCAATTAAGTACAAGTTATGACCTGATCCTCAGTTATGACTTGGGGAAAACTCTGGTAATGGGATTTTGCCACAGTCTGAACTGCAGGACGGGGCCCATAGTGCAGCTCTCCCATTGATGTGGGAGTTTCAGATGTCATTTAAGTAGCAATGCTCAGACCATATCCAGGGCTCTCTTGTGCTAGTCAGGAAAAATGACTTCATGAGCCAGATTTTCATAAACACTCAGCACCCAGCAGCTCTCAGTGAGAAGAAAGGAGAATTCCGCCCCCCTCCAAGAACTGCCATGGTCACAGCACACAGAGAGCAGTTAGACACAGATATCAATACTCTTGCTGGAAGGTTGCAGTGTAACGTGACTTTATTCCTTAGAATCCAGAACCTTAACCCATAAAAAGCCCACAATGGAGTCTCTAAGGCAGTGGGCCTTTACATAACACTGTGACACACTGCACCCCATATAAAACCTTGAACCCCCATGTTCACCACTGTTATGTGGTTATGATCTATTTTGTACAAAGTATGCCTTGTGAAGTATCATTTGAAATTCCTAATTTACTGAATATCGTTGTTCTGTTAAAATGTGTACATTAACTTTGTATGTGGAGCTGTGAGATTTTACTGTTTGTTATGTTGTAATTCTGGGGAATGCCCATTGACTAGCTCCTCAGAGATGACAAAGAACTGATGACAGGTGATGGAAAGCTATTAACTGCTGAGGCAACTATTTGCCATCAAGGGGACTGTAAAAAGATTTGTATATCATCCCCCGTGACATCTCAAACGTCACGTACACAGATGGTGCGAACAACAGTTCTCCTGACAGGTTTCAGAGTAGCAGCCGTGTTAGTCTGTATCTGCAAAAATATACATATCTGTCCACATATCCATTCAAGTGACACCATCATAGGACCTAATCACATCAGACACGCCATCAGGGGCTCGTACACCTGCACATCTACCAACGTGATATATGCCATCATGTGCCAGCAATGCCCTTCTGCCAGGTATGGGGAGGAGGTGACCAGCTCTCTGTGGGGAAAGAAGTAGTTCGGGACTATTTATAAAAGCTGGACGAGCACAAGTCCATGGGGCCGGATGCGCTGCATCCGAGGGTGCTAAAGGAGTTGGCCGATGAGATTGCAGAGCCATTGGCCATTATCTTTGAAAAATCATGGCGATCGGGGAAGGTCCCGGATGACTGGAAAAAGGCTAAAGTAGTGCCCATCTTTAAAAAAGGGAAGAAGGAAGATCCAGGGAACTCCAGGCCAGTCAGTCTCACCTCAGTCCCTGGAAAATTCATGGAACAGGTCCTCAAGGAATCAATTCTGAACCACTTAAAGGAG
>ML129106.1:407187-423133 GCA_003846335.1 Cuora mccordi
TTCTTCCTTGTGTCAGGATCCTGAACTCGACCATCTCATGGTCACTGTCTCCCAGGTTCCCATCCACTATTGCTTCCTCTACTATTTCTTCCCTGTTTGTGAGCAGCAGGTCAAGAAGAGCTTTTCCCCTAGTTGGTTCCTCCAGCACTTGCACCAGGAAATTGTCCCCTACGCTTTCCAGAAACTTCCTGGATTGTCTGTGCACTGCTGTATCGCTCTCCCAGCAGATATCGGGGTGACAGCCTGTGCCCTGAAGAGTTTACAGTCTAAACAGGTAAGATGGACAAAGGATGAGAGAGGAAACAGAGACACAGAGACTTGCTCAAGCTCATGCACAGCTCAGTGGTAAAGGCAGGACTAAAAGCCCTGTCCCTTGACAGTCAGTGCACTGCGCTATCCACCCGGCGATTGTGTCTCTCATTTAGTGCTGTTCTAGCTTATGTGCACATGCTTCATATTCTCTACCAATAGTGGGGAGCTGGCGCTGCTACATAATCCTGCAGTTTCCTGAGCAGGAACAAGAGATTGGCTCTCCCGTCTATGAACACAGCCAATGCCTCTCAGCAGGGACAAAGGGTTGAATCAGAAGGACCATTGTAAGGAGCTGTGCACTGCTTAACTTGTGGGCAGGGAGGCTAAAGTCTTCCACTACTTCCACTTAGTTACGAAGATAATTTTACAAACATTTGTGACCCCCCTGAGGGCTTAGAGATCACGGCCCCTTCAAACCTGTCCTGAGGCAAAGGAAGTGCTGGGTGTTCCAGGGGAAGGAGGGTGGAGACAAGGAGAGAGACAGGGCGAGTGTGTCTGTAACTCTCAAACAAGAGGCCCTCACATAGTGACAGCAGCCAAGAACCTGCCCAAAGCCCAGGAGTGACAGAGCGGCTGGCTGGGGACATCCCAGGATGGGAGCCAGGAGGAGCACTGTGCCAGGGAGGAATTGCCTAAGAAGGAGAAACCGGAGCCAGACCCAGTTTTGCTGTCACCCAGAGCTGTATGGGGCTGTGAGTACTTGGGTTTGTGACTGCATTGGGAATAAGGAGGGCATTATTATACCGGGTGTTAGCCAGGTAAGTGGGGAGGTTGTTGCTCTGTGTGGGTTTGCAGAGAGCGGCAGAAGAGGGCACTGGAGCAGTTTGCTGTGGAAAATTAATTGTGTCAAAGATGACCAGGAGCACCCAAGACTCACTGCTGCACCGGAACTCGACCCAGGACTCCTGAACTGTGAGTGTAGACGCAGTGCTTGGCATCTCCCATTTTTAATTGTGGTATCACTGGGCCCGTGGTACCTTGGGATGACTGTAATCTCTTTTACTGGTGCTGTCATATTTCCCCCCTATTGTTTTTCTATCTTCATCCCTCTGGAAATAAATATTTCCCTTTTCTATATTCACAGATCTATTCTGGTGTGTGTGTATTTACACCAGTGGGGTTTGGAACAGGTGCCCCTGGTGTGGAAGGGCATTACCCCGTTGTGTTCCAGTGTGCACCTGTTCTTGGCCAGAGCCGCTCTGCGGAGCAGACTCCATCTTGGCCATCAGGGCTCTCTAGTTACCTATTAATTGCCACAAAGTACTTCCCAATGCAGAATTACAGTTTTCCAGCACACACCACCCCAGTCCTGCAACCTGAATTTTGCCTCCTGGGTCTGGCAATAGGTGCAGGGAGCGGTTCAGTGAGGGTGCTGCCATAATAAATAGGCGTGAGGAAGGTGCCATTGCTGGTGTTGTATTTCTCGGATTTGTATTCCAGAATCTATCTGCCTGCACTCCCACTGCCTTCCCCGTGTTTGGAGTTGCTGTAGTGACTGGTGAAGGGATTCATTACAGCAGGCTGGCAGAGCTGTCGCTGTGATATGATCACGTATGTCTCATTTCAATGCTGAGCTCTGCATCTGTAGGCTGTGTCAACAGAAGTGCACACAAGCTACACCTGTGCCCTGGCTGGTCTGTCTGGCAGCACCTTCAGCGATCAGGCCTCCTGCCTTCACCTGTCCTGAGGGGCAAGGGGAATTCCTCAGTTCTCCCACGCTTAGACCAGACTCTGGGTAATGGGACCCTGTGTATCAACCACTGTTACCCTGTGGGCGCCAGACACAAGCTGAGAATAAATCCCAACTGGTGACATCAGTCTGATGAGGATCAGCCATTGTTTGCCCCAGGTGTGCACAAAACAGTTGTAATAACCACAACATGCTAATATCACCTGACTTTTTATTGGTGTTTGTGTATCTTCTTAACCCCTTGCTTTCATGCAGTGTCTCTTAACCTTTCTAGATTACTGTATCCCTTCCAGGAATCTGATTTGTCTTGCGGCCCCCAAAGTTTCACCTCCCTTAAAAACTACTTGCTTACAAAATCAGACATAAAAATACAAAAGTGTCACAGCCACACTATTCTTGAAGAATTGCTGACTTCTCATTTTTACCACATAATAATAAAATAAATCAACTGGAATATAAATATTGAACTTACATTTCAGTGTATAGCATATAGAGCAATATAAACAAGTCATTGTCTGTATGAAATTTTAGTTTGTACTGACTTTGCTGGTGCTTTTTATGTAGTTTGTTGTAAAACTAGGCAAATATCTAGATGAGTTGATGAACCCCCTGGGAGCTCTCTGTATACCCTAGGGATACATGTACCCCAGTTGAGAACCACTGCTCTAATGACCTCAAATTTAGTCTACTAAACCCTATCCCAGACTTCAATAAGTCACAACAATTTTCAAGACAATCTGAGTATGAATGTGAATTTTAGAGCCCTTAGGGAAAAAAAATTGTTGTTAAACAGTAAACTAGAACAAACATAACCAGAGCAAAGCTACTGACCCACTATAATGAGAAAAATCAGCTGTCATCTCACAATGACCCCTCTGACTCCACTTATTACCCTGTTGAAGACATCAAAGTACAAGTCACTGACCTGCCACCTGCAGTTCCAATAAAGCTTCTTCGTAAGAGACACTGGATTCAAAATAACACGTGTACTGCCCATCGTCGGAGGGTCGGATATCACGTATTCTCAGGGAAACGCTCCCATTGGTGATGTCGTCTTTCAAGAGCTCAGTTCTGCCTTGATATTCCAGCATCTGCTCTCCATACTGATCCTTCCCATCATGGTACAGGTGCACAACTGCAGAGTACTTGGATCGGAACCATCTCACCTCCATGTTCTCAGCGCTCATTCTGGGGGAGAGGTGGCAGGGCAGGACGGCCTCCCCACCTAGGGAGGCAATGACTGGATGGTCAGGTCCAGTCACTGTGAACTGTGCTGTGAAATGTACAATGAAAAATGGAAATTAAATAGCAAGAGGCAGCAATAATTCAGCAGTAAGACCCACAGTGAGAGCGTACCCTGCATTAGAAGTGAACATCATGGCCCCATGCACTGCCCTAGACACGTCTATGAGTGCAGAGAGTCATAGGCTTTGGGTAACTGCACCTCTGACCCCTCTGTGGTATGCTCAAGGAATGGCCCCTCAGGTCTCAGCCCTCCAGCTGTCACCTCTCTCTGGGCAGGGACCCACGTCCCTCTCTCTCACACTGGGTTTCAGGCACTGCAATTCACTGTGGTTTTCCCAGCAGGCCTGACCAAAGACCAGCACCTGTTCTTTGCTTTCTGTCCCAGGGCTATGAACAGTGTATGCCAGTAACCAAACAGCTCCTGCACTTAGGATGGAAGAATCCCATGCACCGCTACAGGCTGGCAGCAGTTCTGCACAAAAGGACCTAGGGATTACAGTGGACAATAAGCTGGATATGAGTCAGCAGTGTGCCCTTTTTGCCAAGAAGGCCAACGGCATATTCGGCTGCATTAGTAGGAGCATTGACAGCAGATCGAGGGAAGTGATTATTCCCCTCTATTTGGCACTGGTGAGGCTACACCTGGAGTATTGCGTCCAGTTTTGATCCCCCCCACTACAGAAAGGATGTGGACAAATTGGAGATAGTCCAGTGGAGGGCAACGAAAATGATTAGGGGGCTGGGGCACATGACTTATGACGAGAGGCTGAGGGAACTGGGTTATTTAGTCTGCAGAAGAGAAGAGTGGGGGGATTTGATAGCAGCCTTCAACTACCTGAAGGGGGGTTCCAAAGAGGGTGGAGCTCGTTTGTTCTCAGTGGTGGCAGATGACAGAACCAGGAGCAATGGTCTCAAGTTGCAGTGGGGGAAGTCTAGATTGGATATTAGGAAACACTATTTCACTAGGAGGGTGGTGAAGCACTGGAATGGGTTACCTAGGGAGGTGGTGGAATCTCCATCCTTTGAGGTTTTTAAAGTCAGGCAAGCCTGGCTGGGATGATTTAGTTGAGGATTGGTCCTGTTTGAGCAGGGGATTGGACTAGATGGCCTCCTGAGGTCCCTTCCAACCCTGATAGCCTGTGATTCTATGACATGATAAAAGGGAGAGACATTTTGCCATGCTCGCTCTCTTCCACCTACATCTACAGACACCATCAGCACCAAGCGACTGAAACGCTGGTGAAAGGGGAGAGCCTGACTGAAAAGTAACCAGCCAGCCTGTGGTGAGAAGCATCTAAGCTTTTAAGGATATTGAAAGTGTTAAGATCAGCATAGAATGGGTTTTGCTTTTATTTCATTTATGAAATCTGACTTGTTATGCTTTGACTTATAATCACTTAAATCTAACTCTATAGTTAATAAATCTGTTTGTTTATTCTACCTGAAGCAGTGCATTTGGTTTGTAGTGTGTCAGGCCTCTGGTGAGTTCAAATCCAGCTTTTAAACCAAAAATCTTTGTTCTCTTAGACTTCTGGACCTGGTCTCAGGGCTGGGCTTAGGGAAAATGGTGCCCTGGGCAAACTTGTATTTTGGTGCCTCCCCACATCACCCTTGGCACCCACAGTCTTCCCACTTCCCCATCACCTCCTTGCCCCACTGCTTAATTTATATTGAAAGAGGTGCTAGAGCTCAACCCAGCACAAATTAAACACTGACTGGGTGGTATGATAGTGGTGGCTGCAGGTCTGAAGGTAACAGCACTGCCAGTAGCAGCACAGAAGTAAGGATGGTGTGATATATGGTATAATGCTACCCTGACTGCTGCTGTGACTCATGGTGCCTGGCACTCAGCCTGCAGCTCAAGGCAGGATTCACACTATCACACAGAGGCTGCATCTTGCCAGGGCCCACAGCCCCTTCGGCCATTCCTGGCTCACTGGGTGCCGTTTCTGATTTTGGGGAGTGGGGGCAATTTTAACTGTGATTCCAGGACCATTTAGGTACCTGAAAACTCTAGGGTGTTATTTTTATATAACTTAGTAATTAGCTGACAGGAGCACTGTATCTAATTCCTAGATGTAAGCAGAGTCTGAATGAGCTCTCCCCTGACATCTAGTTGAGAGGGGGAGAGACTTCAGGAGCAAACTGTATTTACATGAACACACCTACTCTGCGCAAATATCTAGCAGACAGGAGCTGTGTAGCTTCAAGTTTGGCTGGTGCTGGGTTACAAATCACTTTAGTACTGAATGCAGGGGTAGTGAAATGCTGTTATCAGTGTTGTTGTCCTTGTTGTCTGAGTAGAAGGGAGCAGAACTGTGCTTAACCTGTCCCAAATGAGAGGTCACCTCGCTAAGCCAAGGGCTTGAATGCCAGACCCTCCTGAGAAAGCAGAGAAGGGGTGGGGACAAATGTTTTAGCAAGGAGATGTGGATGCTCCCTAAGGGTCCCTTGTTCCTCCCCATGGTTCAAAGGTAGAGCTAAAGAGGCTCCATTAGGAGCCTTTTCATAGAATCATAGAATCTCAGGGTTGGAAGGGACCTCAGGAGGTCATCTAGTCCAACCCCCTGCTCAAAGCAGGACCAAACCCAACTAAATCATCCCAGCCAGGGCTTTGTCAAGCCTGACCTTAAAAACCTCTAAGGAAGGAGATTCCACTACCTCCCTAGGTAATCCATTCCAGTTCTTCACCACCCTACTAGTGAAAAAGTTTTTCCTAATATCCAAGTTATTGTAAGTGCTTAAAAGAGCTGATATTCACTTCTGGTGAGACAGTGTCTCTGCCCAGCCTCAGAGCTGACAGTCACTAAGAGCTGGATAGAACCTCAAGAGACCAACCTGCCGAGGTCACAGCAGACACAGGTGGCAGAAGGTGATTGGCAAGAGGAACAGGGGCTGGTGAGGTAACTAGCCAGAGCAAGTGCTCAGAGGGTAATTCAAGCCAGGTGCCTTCTTCCCCGGGAGGGAGGTGAATTCACACAGATGCACCTCGGATCCCTGGTTTCTCACTGACCAAGGACAACTACTGTGAGTGGAGTAGGTTGGGGTGTGGTGAGGGAGCAGAGAGGGGCACAGAAAAGGAACTTTTGGTTGTAGAACTCAAGAACATGAGGCAGAAGATACTGCCCTACACACTCTGGGGTGAGTGTCCTGCTCACAGTTTTATAATTAGGAATCCTGCTTGTGGCATTTTTCTGAATTAATGTCAGCTGACTTCCTCCCATCCTTTCATTTAGGCCTTGGCTACACTTGAGAGTTACAGCGCAATAAAGCCGCCCACAGCGCTGTACCTCACTCCCTCCCTATACTGGCAAGGCACGTACAGCGCTGTCTCTCCATGGCTACAGCGCTGCAGGTACTCCACCTCCCCGAGAGGATTAACAGCTGCTGTGGAGTGGCTGAGACGCTGCTGCTCCAGTGTAAATGGGGAGTAACCTTATTACGCAGTGATTGACCTCCAGAAACTCCCCATAATCCTTTTAACTGAAGCTTCCTCTCTTGTTCCTCTCCTTGTTTTGTTGTGATTCCTCTCTTTGTTTTGTTGTGAACTCCGGATGCTCTGTTTCGGGAGCTGCTTATCAAAAAAACAAACACAGCTACAGTTTCCTGTGAATGAGCAGAGGCAGGCAGGGGGGCTCCCTTTGGAATGCCCACAGCTAATGTTTGCTTGAAGAGAGAGGCAGTGCAGGGGAGAGAGAGTGCGGGGGGAGGGGGAGGTTGTTCGGCCAGCAGCTGCTTATCTGGTCTATGAGAAAAAAACAAACGGCTGCTGTTTGCCTTCAGTGAGTGAGAGAGGAGTGGAGGAGCGGGGGGTTGGAACTTACAAAGCAGTATGCTAACACAGTGTCCGCTCCAAAAAATCCACTCTCTCTCCTCCCACGCTCCCTGTCACACTCCACCCCACCCCCCTCTTTTGAAAAGCATGTTGCAGTCACTTGAACGCTAGGATAGCTGCCCATAATGCACCGCTCCTAATGCCGCTGCAACTGCTGCAAATGTGGCCATGACAGTGCGCTGGCAGCTGTCAGTGTGGCCAGACTGCAGCGCTTTCCCTACACAGCTGTACAAAGACAGGTTTAACTCCCAGCTCTGTACAACTGCAAATGTAGCCATACCCTAAGTTTCTTTTCTACACTTAAGCCTGGTCTACACTAGGCGTTTAAACCGGTTTTAGGAGCGTAAAACCGATTTAACGCCACACCCGTCCACACTGAGAGGCCATTTATATCAGTATAAAGGGCACTTTAAACCGGTTTCTGTACTCCTCCCTAACGAGAGGAGTAGCGCTAATATCGGTATTACCATATCGGATTAGGGTTAGTGTGGCCGCAGATCGACGGTATTGGCCTCCGGGCGGTATCCCACAGTGCACCACTGACCGCTCTGGACAGCAATCTGAACTCGGATGCAGTGGCCAGGTAGACAGGAAAAGCCCCGTGAACTTTTGAATATTTCCTGTTTGCCCAGCGTGGAGCTCCGATCAGCACGTGTGGTGATGCAGTTAAAAATCAAAATAAAGAAAGAGCTCCCGCATGGACCATGCGGATGTGATCACTGTAAGGGCAGGCAAATCTGTTCTATTAGCGCTCCGTTACAGAAGACGAAATTCAAAATCATTTTTAAAAAATCTCCAGACAGATGCCATAGCAGGGACTCAGCGCACTGCTGCGTGACAAGCGTAACGGAAAGCCAAAGAATCAAATGGACGCTCATGGACTGGAGGACTCAAGCTATCCCACAGTTCCTGCAGTCTCTGAAAAGCATTTGCATTCTTGGCTGAGCTCCAAATGCTTCTAGGGTCAAACACAGTGTCCGCGGTGGGTCAGGGCACAGCTAGGCAATTTACGCACCCCCCCACCCACCCCCAGAAGTGAAAGGGAAAACAATCCTCTCTTGACTCTTTTACATGTCACCCTATCTTTACTGAATGCTGCAGATAGACGCGATGCTGCAGCACTCAACACCAACATCCTTGCTCCCCCCACGCCATGGGTGGCTGATGGTGCAATAGGACTGGTATCCGTCCTCATCATCAGCCTATTGGCACATGGGGCAGTGCAAAAGGACTGGTAACCATGCTGACTAGCATCGGTAAGGTCAATCAAGGGCGCCTGGTCCTAATTTTTTGTGGTAGATGGTACAGTATGGCTGATAACCATCGTCATCATAGCAACAGGGGGCTGAGCTCCATCAGCACCCACCCTTCATGTGTAAAGAAAAGATTCAATTGCCCCTGGACTAGCAGAGGGATGCTGGGCTCCTCTCCTCCACACTCCTTACTGTCCTGTCTGGACTATCATAGCAGCTGGAGGCTGCCTTCCACTCATTTCTCACTAACAAGTCAGTGTGTCTTATTCCTGCATTCTTTATTACTTCATCACACAAGTGGGGGGACAATGCTATGGTAGCCCAGGAAGGCTGGGGGAAGAACGGAATCAACAGGTGGGGTTGTTGCAGGAGCACCTCCTGTGAATAGCATACAGCTCATAATTTCTGCAGGATGTGACACAGAGCAGCTGTGCTCTCTGGTTCTATGATACAGTGGTTCTCTAGTACACTTGCCCATATTCTAGGCAGGACTGATTTTATTTTTAGGTACCAAAAAGGAGGGATTGACTCAGGGAGTCATTCCCAATTTTGGCTTTTGCGTTCCTGGCTAAGAGCAGCCAGGGGCACTTATGACAGCAGCAAATGGTGGTAGCCATGGTCATCTTTTTACCAATTTATGGATTGGTAGATGGTGCAGTATGGCTGGTAACCATCTCTGCTGTCATGCAAAAGCAAAAGCATGCTGCTGTGTAGCGCTGCTGAATCGCCTCTGTCAGCGGCATCTAGTACACATACGGTGACAGTCACAAAAGGCAAAACAGGCTCCATGGTTGCCATGCTATGGCATCTGCCAGGGCAATCCAGGGAAAAAAGGCGCGAAATGCTTGTCTGCCGTTGCTTTCCCAGAGGAAGGAGTGACTGACAACATTTACCCAGAACCACCCGCGACAATGACAATGATTTTTGCCCCATCAGGCACTGGGATCTCAACCCGGAAATTCCAAGGGGTGGGGGAGGCTGCGGGAACTATGGGATAGCTACGGAATAGCTACCCACAGTGCAACGCTCCAGAAGTCGATGCTAGCCTTGGACCGTGGACGCACACCACCGATTTAATGTGTTTAGTGTGGCCGCGCGCACTCGATTTTATACAATCTGTTTTACAAAACCGGTTTATGCAAATTCGGAATAGTCCCGTAGTGTAGACGTACCCTTAGACTCTGTGCTTGTGAATGGGGAAGTGTTGTCTCTCAGAGGCACCCAGGGGTGGTGTGTAATTTGTCCAGGTTACTGAGTGGGGACTGGAGCCAGTTCTGGGTTGTTGAAGAGGAACCCCTATGTAGCGGGGCAATTATCCCGCTCCTGGGATTAGAAGGTGAAAAGCAGCTGAGGTAGGCTTATTGGGGAGGGTCTCACTCCAGCCATGGAATGAGAAGGGCCTAGCTGCCTGGGAGCACAGGGTATCGTAAACAGAGCAGTGCTGGGGAAGGCCAGGCAGAGCTGGGGAGCTCTGGCCAGGCAAAACCCCAGGCTGCGGCTTTGCTAAAGGTCTAAGGAGGTACTGGGGCTGCAGGGAGGTAGCTGGGGGCTAGAAAGGCAGCAGGTCCAGCCCCCTTGCCAATGAGTGGCCATTTCAGACTGCAGTTGGCCCCAGTGAGAGGGGGCTAGATGATGACTGGCAGTAGCCACTGAGGCAAGGTGGGTATAGGAGGTGGGGGTCCCCTGGGAAGGGAGACCCAGAGTGTGGGGTCACTGCTGTGGGGCAGAACCCCAAGGCAAGGGGCACCAGGGTCCAGGAGGGACATGAGGAACTGTGGCAGGTAAATTTAGAACAATCAGGAGACAATACAGCAAAATATTCCCAATCCCAAGCCTTGAGCTATCAATTCTGGAGCTTTAACACAGATATAAGAAACACAAGTGTGATACTTTGTACTCCATCTTTAGTAGAGATAAATAAAATCTGCTTACTTTCGCTAACAGACACCCTCTCTTTTACTGCCATTATCTACTCTATTCTAGTCAATTGTTTTTTTACTCCATTAAAAATATATTTACTTAATTTTAAAAGGGTTTTCTTTTTTTTCTCTTTTATTATGAACGGGATTTTATTTTTCTAATTACTTTGGCATTTGTGTTTACCCATCACAATCATGAATGTGATTCACTAACATTTGACCCCATCATTGCTGTTAGAATCAGACTTGGAACCGCTTTTATTTTCATATGAATTTTAAGTTATTTTACAGATATAACTAAAAATGCCATTGAAAAACAAGTGACCTTCATCTGCACAATGGCTAAAGTTACGTGTTTCGTATTTGTTGTTGTTAAACTAGCACTGCTAAGGTGAGTAAAAGCTAAATTTATGTTTTAGAAGGATACTATTATTTGATTGTATCACTTTAAATAATGAATGCAAAGCACAATATGGTAATAAAAGTATTAATGATAATTACTCCAGCCGGGACAGGCTAGGCATTTTAGAACTCACTACTCAAAGAATTAAATTTAAGCATAAGAGAGAAATAAGATTATGAAATGCACAGAGCAGTCAAAAAAAATAAAATAAAAATACAGCCTTGTAATCCTTAACAAACTTTGAAAGTATAAAATTACAGGGAATATATGTGCACTGTGCATTTCAACAGGAACTACCAAGAATTAATAACAGTAGTACAACTGTGTGTTGGGGGAAGAGTTTGTGTGTGTTGGGGGAGTGTGTGAGAGAGAGAGAGTGTGTGTGAGAGAGAGAATCATAGAATCATAGAATCTCAGGGTTGGAAGGGACCTGAGGAGGTCATCTAGTCCAACCCCCTGCTCAAAGCAAGACCAAACCCAACTAAATCATCTCAGCCAGGGCTTTGTCAAGCCTGACCTTAAAAACCTCTAAAGAAGGAGATTCCACCACCTCCCTAGGTAACCCATTCTAGTTCTTCACCACCCTACTAGTGAAAAAGTTTTTCCTGATATCCAACCTAAACCTCCCCCTCTGCAACTTGAGACCATTACTCCTTGTTCTGTCATCTTCTACCACTGAGAACAGTCTAGATCCATCCTCCTTGGAACGCCCTTTCAGGTAGTTGAAAGCAGCTATCAAATCCCCCCTCATTCTTCTCTTCTGCAGGCTAAACAATCCCAGTTCCCTCAGCCTCTCCTCATAAGTCATGTGCTCCAGCCCCCTAATCATTTTTGTTGCCCTCCGCTGGACTCTCTCCTTTATCCACATCCTTCTTGTAGTGTGGGGCCCAAAACTGGACACAGGTCTCACTAGTGCTGAGTAGAGGGGAATGAGAGACAGAGTGTATGTTGGGGGAGTGTGAAAAATAGCGTGCTGTCTCTTTAAGCACAGCACCCATTAGTCTGAAGGTCTTGTTCAGATAGCGGCAGTGGCCAGCATCTCCCACTTGTGACCCAGAGGCAGCAGCACTAGTCTTGTCCCCCTACCTGAGCTCAGTGAAGACTGGTTACAAGGTCAGGGGGATGCGGTCGCCCCAACATCAGCCCCCACACCCGGATCTGCACGGCAGACAAGAGGCTTCCAGAAGCAGCTCGGCCGGGGGCACCTTCAACCAGGAGCAGCAGCAGCTGCAGATGGACGCATAGCAGTGGCAGGAGGAGAGACAGGACCACTTTGCTCCAGAGGTGCCCCCTCAGCAAGACGTCTTGGGTGGTCACCCAGGCCACTAAGGCCAGCCCTGCCTTGTCTAACCCAGTTTATGCAACTCTCCCTAGGGGTGGCGCTTCTCTGGAGCTGCTACCTGTCCCACAAGTAATTACCCCCCATGGTGTGTAGCTCCTGAAGGAGGTGGGGTAACCCTCCACCATGGCGTAGATTACAATCCCCAGCCTACAAAGTTACATATAACGTGTATAGAGGCCATGGATAAAAGGGACACAAAAATACACAGAACATTCATAAAGTGAATTTGACAGTCCCCAAAATGTCACATGTGGTTGCAATATCTGCCATGCAGAGTTCACCTGTGAGTGTTAGACACTGTCCCTATTATCTCTGAATGGGGCTCAACACTTCTCATGGGCGCCCTGGGGATAAAGGTGCTGGGAGCCTGGGTCTCTGATGCACCCAGGCCTTTTTGTCCTCAAGGGCACCATTTGGGGGTGGGAAAGGGGACCTGGAGCCCCCCCCCCCACACACACAAGTTTCGTACCAGGATGCTGTCTCCTGCCTCTCCCCTCACTAGCCAAGAGCGAGAGGAATGCAGGCAGCTTGTGTCTTTGCTTTACTCCCCTCCCATGTCCCGCTCATCAAGCGGAACAATTAAAGGCTCAGCCCATGCAAACTCCTGTAAGGATGAGAGTACAGTGGAGTTGCATCTTATGCGGGGATTAGATTCTAAAGCCAGCGCGTAAGGCGAAAATTTCATATAGTCAAAATTACCCTTGAAAATCAGCATCCCTAGCGCTACAATCCATGAGAACGTAAGCCTTATGTACATGACCTTGAAACAGCGAATCACGCCTTGGTCGAGAGGATGGAGGTGGTATTGGGCGCAGGGGGGGGGGGGAGGAGATGACTTCAACGTCATTATGCACAAACCGGAGTGCCTCAGGGTGGCCAGGAGCACTGTCTACGATCAGCAACACTTTAAAGTCAAGTCCTTTCTCTTCAAGGTACCGCTTGACCTCCGGAATGAAACACTTGTGGAACCAATCCAGAAATAATGCTGCCGTCACCCAAGCCTTTTTATTTGATTGCCAGAACACAGGCAGGAGATTTTTGTTCTTGCCTTTTAGGGCACGGGGATTTGCAGCCCTGTAGAGCAAGCCCAGCCGCATTGCCACAAAACAACACAGTCACACGGTCTTTAGCTGCTTTGAAGCCAGGGGCTTGTCTTTCTGATTTTGAAGTGTAAGTGTGGTTGGCCATTTTTTTCCAAAAGAGCCCAGTATCATCAGCATTAAAAACTTGTTCCAGAAGATAGCCCTTTTCTTCTATAATTTTCTTTAATTGTTCGGGGTAGGCTTTTGCTGCCTCTTCATTGGCAGATGCAGCTTCACTAGCAGTCTGCACATTTTTGAGGTTGAAGCGGTTTCTAAAACTGTTAAGCCAGCCTTGGCTGGCTTTGAATTCCTTCTCATCAGAAGGCTGTCCCTCTTCAGCGGGAGGTTTGAACAGCATGTAGAGGCTGTCCACACTACCCACCGGATCAGTGGGCAGCGATCGAGCCAGCAGGGATCAATTTATCATGTCTAGTCTAGATGTGCTAAATCGATCCCCGAGCGCTCTCCCATGGACTCCTGTACTCCACCACCGCAAGAGGCGCAGACAGAGTCAACAGGGGAGCGGCAGCAGTCGACTCAGCATAGTGAAGATACCGCGGTGAGTAGATCTAAGTACGTCGACTTCAGCTCTATTATTTACGTAGCATAACTTAGATCAATTCTTCCCCCTCCCACCCCCGAGCGCATATAGTTGAATTTGCATCCGTTAAATGCACGTATGATGCGACTCCACTGTAATCATCACCTCCATGAAATTCACTGATCCTCCTCAGGGCTGGGAGCTTCTGCAACATTTTTTTTTTCAAATTCAAGCTCAGGGAGTGAGTGTACTTAGGTCAGAAGAGCAAACCCCCTCCTTGTGACACCAGCAGACAGGGCTGCCGGGGGGTGGGGGCCTGGCTGCTGCACAATGAGGTTAGAAGCCCAGCTTTGGATGTCAGTGCTTCACTGTTAGAGCAGCAGAGTTAAATAATGAGCACTTGGGATCTTCCCTGCTGGCAAAAAACATGAGGTGTCACCTCACAGACATTGCTAAAATTACACTTAAAATTTCCCAATTTTTTCCAACTCTCTCATTTTGTAGTGAAATGGCCACACTGGGCACTGCCATTATTCTACCATTTGGTCCCACTTGTCTGTGGGAGTCTTTCCTTTGCCAACAATGGGCTTTGGGTCAGATCCATCTGCTGTGACACAGAAACACCAATTCCCCTGGGAATGTCTGGATTTTACCAAAACTCCCCAAAGTGGGGCTGCACTTTTCTATTCTAGGACCTTTTCCCCAGATATCTTTTGAGGAGCTGCTACCCTCAAGTAGCCATTTTGCAGCTGTATCTTACTGTTTAACATCTGTGAGGGTGGCAGAGTCTCACAAACTTGAGTGCAGTCGGTGAATTTCATGGAGGTGATGTTTACTCTCTCAAATCCTTACAGTAACACACCAGAAACCTCCTTCTAACTTAACCCTTTGTATTTATTATAACTATTTGTATAAACCCTTCAGTGAACATAAACCTAAACCAATCTGAACAATTTGGATGATTTGGCTGCCAAAATTTGTTATAGATCTATATGCTGCTAACATACATCATTTAATTACACTCTAGATAGTGATTCTTTTTAAAGATATAGACCGTAGTGTTAATAAAAATAATGTTTAAATAAATATATTGGGCTATTTTTGAAGTGACTGTGGAGTTCTGACGCAGTAAAAAATAGCCCTGGGAATCATGGTTAACACCCCCCCCCCAAATCTGAAATGGTGCCCCAATCATGCTGCTCCAGCACTGGGGCCTCTTCATTTGCAGGAGGGGTGCTGTAAAAGCCGGCAAGGTGTAAAGAGATGAAAACAGATCATCACTACACAGGCAATGGCTTTAAAGGTAAAGTCAGAGGTCAGATAATGGAGGGGGGAAGGAGGCAGATAAAAAAGTGAAGGAAACAGAGAACCAGTCACTGTGGAACTGCACAGGATGGGGTGGGTGGTCTTGGTGGAGAGACTCAGCATTCAGAGAGAGCCTGTTAAATTAGCAGGATGGAAACCACAGGAGGAGGGAACCAAAATGCCCGAGTAGCTGTGGAGGCAGCTCCGGGGTGAAGTGGGTCACTATATGGGCTTCACGGAAGGCAGGGGATGAAAAAGCCAGCAAACATACTCACTGTGAGAGAAGGTCTAGCTCTGAGTCCAAGTCAGATGTGTCTAGTGCAGCATGAATGACATGTGGGTTGTTACTTCTTAACTGGAGAGTCTAGGATTCAGGACTCCTTCGTGGCTGAAGAGTCTGATTTGTGACGTATATGGTGTGGCAGTGCCGTGTCTAGGAATTGGAAGTGTCTTTTTAAATAGTTTGCAAGTCCTGTAGTGGTGCTTACTGTGTTCTGTGTTTTTGAAGCTGCCAGAAAGCTGCCAGAGCAGTAGGATGGATGTAGCGTCAAGGCCAGACATGATGGTGTATAGATAGTAACCATGGTCAGTGGGGACCCACCTGTGCCCTGTGCTTTCTCCATGTTGCTGGTTGTGGGCAGGTTGAGTGACGATGTATCCCATAAGGCTTTATGGAAATATGTTTTTATATATTGTGGCAAAGTACCTTCTCAGTCTCCCCAGCCTCTGCCGTTTTTAGCCCTGGTGAGACAGGCTTTGGTAATGTAGTCCCCCTTAGGACTCAGGGGAAGTCTGCTCCCTGTCTCTCCACCAGTCTTGTTTAAAGTATTTTTACTCTGCCTTGTGGGAGAGCGTACTGCCTTTCCTCCTGGTGAGGTTTGCTGCCTTGCTGCTCCAACACTCCTGGCAGCCGGGCTCCTTCTCTCCCTGCTCCCCCCCTCCCTTCCTCCCAGGGAGGGGTTTAAAAAGGTCTGTGGAGGCCAAGAATTAATTAATATAGGTTTGAAGGGATCTTAATG
>ML129106.1:439534-463276 GCA_003846335.1 Cuora mccordi
TTTTGCTGCACCCAAACGAAAAGCGAGAACTAAGTTTTTCTTCGACAGTTTACATGAACGCACTTCCCAATATTCATAGACTAAAGTCAGAGGGGCCATTAGATCATTAGTCTGATCTGTGCCATGGGCCAAACACTCTCACCCATTTACCCCTGTACGCAGCCCAAACTTGTGTTTGAGTAACGCATCTTCCAGAAAGTCACTAATCCTTGATCTGAAGACAGCAAGAGATGGAAAATTCACCACTTCCTTGGGTAGTTTGTTCCAACAATTAATCACCCTCAGTGTTACAATTCTGTGCCTTATTTCTAATTTGAATTTGTCCAGTTTTAACTTCCAGCCATTTGTTCTTGTTATGCCTTTCTACCCTATATTAACGAGAACCTTAGTACCCTGTATTTTCTCCATGAAGGTGTTACGGAATGTAGGGGAGTCGTAGCCCTGCAACCCCTGCAATTCACTGTGACTCTCAGCGAGCATGTAAAACAGAAGGTTTATTAGATGACAGGAACACAGTCCAAAACAGGGCTTGCAGGTACAGAAAACAGGACCCCCTCAGTCAGGTCTATCTTGGGGGCCAAGGAGCCCAGACCCCGGTCCTGGGCCTCCCTCCATTTCCCCAGCCAGCTCCAAACTGAGACCCCCTCCAGCCATCTCACCCAGCAACCCCCACCCCCGGCTCCTCTTCCAGCCTTTGTCCAGTTTCCGGGGCAGAAGGTGTCACCTGGCCCCAACCCCCTCCAGGGCTCAGGTTGCATGCTCATGTATCATCCCTCAAGTGAAGTCACACCCTGATATCCCACCACCATCCAGCACCAATGCAGACAGTACCAGTAAAACTCCTACACAACATTCCCAGGTCAATACTCCCCATTCCCTGCTCCGTCACAGAAGGTGTGACAGATAGGGAATTTTACTGAAATATTTTAATGAACTATCAATAGGACTCTCTACCGATCCCCTTGGCATCGCTACTGCTTTGGAGGAAAGAATTGCTTCTCTCGCTGGGACTAGGCCGAACAGACCAGATATCTGAGATGTAGAGCTACTCAGAGTGTCTGGGCTGGAATCAACACATATCAGTGGAAACAACGAGGAGTCCGGTGGCACCTTAAAGACTAACAAATTTATTTGTGCATAAGCTTTTGTGGGCTGGAAACCACTTTGTCAGATGCATGAAGTGGAAACTTCAGTGGGCAGATATATATACACATGCAGAGATGGGTGTGTTACATTGCTATGCAGAGGACCAGTGCTAACAAGGTAAATTCAATCAGGGTGGATGTGGTCCACTCCCAACAGTTGATGAGAAGGTGAGAACACATTATAATAAAGGAGGCTGACAAAGGAGGTGCTATAGTCATCATGAGTAGGTCGGATTACGAACAGGAGGCTGCCAGGCAGCTCTCCAACACCATATTCTACAGGCCACTATCCTCTGATCCCACTGAGGAGTACTAAAAGAAACTACACCATCTGCTCAAGAAACTCCCTGAAGCAGCACAGGAACAAATCTACACTGACACACCCCTAGAGCCCTGACCAGGGGTATTCTATGTTACCCAAGATCCATAAACCTGGGAATCCTGGATGTCCCATCATCTCAGGCATCAGCACTCTGTCTTGCTATTTGGACTCTCTCCTCGTGTCCTATGCTACCAGCACTCCTAGCTATCTTCAAGACACCACTGACTTCTTGAGGAAACTACAATCCGTTGGTGATCTTCCAGAAAACACCATACTAGTCACTACGGATGTAGAAACTCTCTGCACCAACATTCCACACAAAGATGGACTACAAGCTGTCAGGAACAGTATGCCCGATGATGTCACAGCACACCTGGTAGCTGAGCTTTGTGACTCTGTCCTCACCCACAACCATTTCAGATTTGGGGATGATTTATACCTTCAAGTCAGCGGCACTGCGATGGGTACCCGCATGGCCCCACAATATGCCAACATTTTTATGGCTGACTTAGAACAACGCTTCCTCAGCTCTCGTCCCCAAGTGCCCCTCCTCTACTTGCACTACACTGATGAAATCTTCATCATCTGGACCCACGGGAAGGAGGTCCTTGAAGAATTCCATCGAGACTTCAAGTTTCCACCCCACCATCAGCCTGGACCGATCCACTTCCTGGACACTACAGTGCAAATGGTCACATAAACACCACTCTATACCAGAAACCCACTACTGCTATACTTACCTACATGCCTCCAGCTTTCATCCAGAACACATCACATGATCCATTGTCTACAGCCAAGCCCTTAGATACAACCGCAACCGCATTTGCTCCAATCCCTCAGACAGAGACAAACACCTACAGGATCTCTATCAAGCATTCTTAAAACTACAATACCCACCATGTGAAATGAAGAAACAGATTGACAGAGCCAGACGAGTACCCAGAAGTCACCTGGGCTAAAGCCTTTCTAGCACATCAATAATCTACAACCTATCCTGGAAGATAATCCCTCACTCTCACAGACCTTGGGTGGCAGACCAGTCCTCGCTTACAGACAGGCCCCCAACCCGAAGCAAATGCTCACCAGCAACTACACATCACATCATAGAAACACTAACCCAGGGACCAATCCCTGCAAAAAATCCCATTGCCAACTCTGTCCGCATATATACTCAAGTGATACCATCATAGGACATAACCACATCAGCCACACCATCAGGAGCTCATTCACCTGCATATCTACTAATGTGATAGATGCCATCATGTGCCAGCAATGCCCCTCTGCCATGTACATTGGCCAAACCAAACAGTCTCTATGCAAAAGAATAAATGGACACAAATCAGATATCAAGAATGGTAATATTCAAAAACGTGTTGGAGAGCACTTCAATCTCCCTGAACACTCAGTAACAGACTTGAAAGTTGCCATACTTCAGCAAAAAAACTTTAAAACCAGACTTCAGTGTGAAGCTGCAGAGCTGCAATTCATATGCACTATCAGACTGGGTCTGAATAGGGACTAAGTGGCTGGCTCACTACAAGAAGTAATTTTCCCTCTTTTGGTATTCTCATCTTTTCATCAACTGTTGGGAGTGGACCACATCCACCCTGATCGAATTGACCTTGTTAGCACTGGTCCTCCACATAGTAGGGTGGAATTGTGTGGATCCTGGGGTCCACCACAGTAGAAGGTCACTCCCAAGGAACTGGCTAAAGGCCAGAGCATAGATCAGACCTAGTGAATCCATGACAGAAAGTCACCTCTCAATCTTCTCTTTGCTAAAGTGAACAGATTGATCTCCTCCAGTCTCCTACTGTTAATTTTTTTTTTTTGGTGACCTGTTTCTGAAGTGTCTGTGATATTTTGGGGTGCAATCCAGACCAGTAAAGGGCTGTGTCACTGCCTGCCCTGCCCTCCCAACTGCGACTGCTCAGGGCTGCAGAAATGCCCTGTCACACAGGGAGCATTTCAGAGCTGAGCTCTTTTGGAAACGTGGCCCTAAGTCTCTGGCCCCTGCATTCAGTGGCAGCTGCTGATAGATGCCAGTGGGAGGTAAAGCTTCCCCCAACCCCCGTCTTTCCAGAAACCCCTGAGGGCAGCAGCAGCCTCCCCTGCCTCCTTGGCATGAGGGGCCCCCCTGGGATACAAAGGGCCTCGTGGGCGCAGACAGCTGCTATTTACACTCAGAGGGGGAGCTTTTTACAAACCCAGGAGAGTTAGGATCAATGGGCCTTGTGCTCCTAAATCCCTTAGGAGCTTTATAAAATCTCCCCACCCCCAGCATCAGTTGCTTCCAGTCTGGCCCCAAATGTTTCCCTTCCATCTTTCACCCTCTCGCTCTGGAGTGTCCCATTAGTGAGCTGAAGATGAAAACACCCCCGCAGACTCCCAACAGCGCCCCACGGGAACATTACAGGCGGCGATCGGTGCCTACCCGTCAGTAAATGGAGCAGAACAGCAAACAAACGCAAACCTGGCAGTGGAGAAGAGACTGGGCAGGTCTCTGAATCTGTGTGGGCATTTCTACAGCCACAGCTGAGTTCCCAGTAGGAAAGTGACACTTTATTCCCCAGATCCCAGGTACGAGGCCCGTTGATAGCAGCAGCTCGTCTGACTAATCAGCCTGTAACTATCCAGGGGAGCAGTTCAGTTGGGGTTGCAGTGAGTGATCCCCTACCTGCGGTGTCCTGCGGAGTCGTTTCTGAGCCGTTCCAGTCTCTCCAGGGGGCTCCCGGCTTCGCTAGCACCCAGAGCCATTCCCTCTAGGCAGAGCTCCTGCTCCCAGTGACTGGTTCCCCTTCCCAGGCTGTGACATCCATCCCGCCGGAGGGGTCAGGGAGCCGCAGGGTTAACGCCAGCCTGCCCCTGAGCTTCTCAGTCAGGTAACGCAGGTTATATTGAACGGAAGCCCCCGTCCTCTCTTGGCGCATCCACCGGCTTCAAAAGTGAAAGTAGGATCGAGGCTGGAACGCGATTGTGGCTGGATCCGCCTCACAGGACCGTTATGGCACAAAGATCAGATTCCTGTGACACACCCACAGGGCTAGGGAGAGAGCAACTTCAGTGCCAGCGGCCGCAGCTCTGCAGGTTGCCTGGTGACGGGCAGTGCTGCAGGCTGTTTGTCCCGTCGCTCTATGAATCTCTAATTACTGCAGCCCTGTGTAAAGCATGGGACCAAATCCTGCTGCAGCAGCCCCTAGACTCGGTGGCCATGTTAATCATTCCAGTTCCCTGATGTAACATCAACCAGTGATTATCTGGGGGTAGGGTGACCAGACGTCCAGATATTATCGGGACAGTCCCAATTTTAGGGGACTTGTCCTGCGTCCCGACCTTACATCGGTCAAGACGTACTTTGTCCCGATATTGGGGGACCGTCTGGTGGAGGACGCAAGCCAGCGCTGCCGGCACCGCTCACCTCTTCTTCCGGGGCCCTGGGGCAGCGCCGCTGAACTCCCTGCGGCGCTGCCCGCTCGCCAGCCGGCAGGAGCCCGCAGAGCGCAGCAGCACCACCCCCCAGGCACACGCAGAGACGGCGAGGAGGTCTCTGCCGCATGCTGCAGGGGCGGGGCTGTAGGCGCCGGCAGGGAGTCCCCGCACCCCTACCCCACTCGACCTGACCAGACCCGCGGGACCTTAGGAGCCACAGGGACGGGACCTGCCTGCTGGATGCTTCCTGGGAGCCGCTCCAGGTAAGCTAGGGACTCACCTGGCCCCCTAGCAGGCCCCTCTGGCCGGGGGGCGGCTCTGCGTGTTGCCCCCTCCCTCCATCCCCGAGGGCGGAAGTGGAGACGCAGCGGAGGCAAGCTGGGGTGAGGGGCGCGGAGCTCCCGGAGGGTTCTCAGCCCCCACCATTTTTTCCTGTGCTGCGGTGGTTTTTTTTGTTTTTGTTTTGGCTCGCCTGCCCCCGGCGTCCTGATATTTCACCTCTGTCATGTGGTCACCCTATCTGGGGGACAGGGTTTTGGTTTGTGCTCTCCAGTGGGCCAGCCCTACTCCCTGGGCCTCCACTCCTGTGGTGTTATTCAGACAGCCTGGCCCAGATCCTCTTTCCTGGGCCCTGGCTGCTCTGCTCTTCCCCTAGAAACAGGTCCCAGCAGGGCAGGGAGACATAATATAAATCAGTGCCTGGCTGAGTAATAAAATCCTTTACCCACCCCTGGGAATACTAACTGCATTATTTCCAAAAATCAGGGCCCACTGAGCTGCCCTGGGTCTCTAAGCAATTGCTTAGTCATCTTATGCCAAGCGCCAGCTGTGGTGGGAGACAGACCAACTGAATCAGTCCCAACAGACGAGCTCCTGGTTTAACCCCAGGACTGTGTTCAGATCGTGCCTGGTAAACATGCAAAGGGTGGGATGGGAAATCAATGGAGCACAATGGGTGTGTCTGAAATTAGGCCTACCTGGTGAACAAAATAATGAGGGGATGGGCTATTCCACCCACCGATCCTCCTGGGGACTTTTTAAACAGAACCTGTGGGAGGGAATTAGCTGATGCTGGCTGACTAGGAACCGGGTGGGCTTCACCATCATGGCTGCCACCCCCACCATGTGTTAGGACCTCAAAATCCACCATTACACAGTTGGGCCTTCATAGCCCTGATCCAGAGAGATGCACTGACCAGACACACACACACACAACCTCTGTGTGTCTTTTTCCTTCCCTACCTTATTTTTATTCTGTCTAGTCCCTCTCCTTTTGCCTCTGTATATTTTGCAGTTGAGGCACTAAAAGCAATGACCTAAACAGCCAGATGCTGGTACAAATTTGCTCTGTCCTCGGAGTGGCTGATCAGACCATGTGCTGTGATTCTCCAACAGTGAGGCTGCGATTGAGAGTCAGACCCCCAGTCAGAAGCTGCATTTTCTCTCTCTGCTGTTCTTTTCTCTCCCCTCCATGGGACCTTGGCTCAGATGTCTGGGGCAGTTCACTCCTCTCAGAGCTGCTGTTTCAGGCTGGCTGCAGACTCAGGCAGTCATTGCCTGTTCACATTTTCAAGGTTTTTGCTTAAGTCTTTAAATCATGACTTGAGAACTTCAGTAACTCAGCCAGCAGCTATGGGTCTATTACAGGAGGGAGTGGGAGAGGTTCTGTAGCCTGTGCCATGTAGCAGCTTAGACTAGATCAGTGGTCCCCAACATGGTGCCTGTGGGTGCCATCGTGCCCACCGGGGCATTTATGTGCGCCTGCCTAGTGCCCAGCAGGGGACCTGCTGGGAACAGAGAACTCAGGCTGCGGGCGCGGTGTTCTCTGTTCCCGGCAGATGCGGGGCCTGCCTAGTTCCCAGTAGGGGAGAGAAGCTGTGGCCCTACGCCTGCCAGGGACAGACAACTCTGGGGCTGCAGGTGCTGGTGTTCTCGGTCCCTGGCAGGTGCGTAGTCACGGCTTAAGCTGGAGAGAAGCCGCAGCCCTGCACCTGCTGGGGACAGAGAACTCTGGGGCTGCAGGTGCTGGTGTTCTTGGTCCCCAGAAGGTGCGGGGCCCACCTAGTGCCCAGCAGAGAAGAGAATCTGGGGCCCCGCGCCTGCTGGGGACAGAGTACTCCAGGGCTGCGGGCACCGGTGTCCTCTGTCCTTATGGTTTTTCTCCGGCTTCTCTCTGGATTCATATATTATGTAATATTAAATATGTTTTTTTGTATTATTTAATATACAAATATAAAATAAGCCTTGAAAAATTGTTGGCGCCCGCCATGCTCTTCTGAAAATGTGAATGTGCTACTGGTCAAAAAAGGTTGGGGACCACCGGACTAGATGATCACAATGGTCCCTTATGCCCTTGAAGTCGATGAGTAAATGAAGTGGGTGCCCAATCCCCATTAATTTCAAATGGGAGCTGGGCCAGCCTTGTCCTGTGGTACGCTTGTCTAAGGCCTGGTCTACACTAGGACTTTAATTCGAATTTATCAGCGTTAATTCGAACTAACCGCTCAACCGTCCACACCAGGAAGCCATTTAATTCGAACTAGAGGGCTCTTTAGTTCGAATTTGGTACTCCACCCCGGCAGGTGGAGTAACGCTAAATTCGACACGGCTAGCTCGAATTAGGCTTGGTGTGGATGCTAATCGAACTTAGTAGCTCCGGGAGCTATCCCACACTGCACCACTCTGTTGACGCTCTGGACAGCAGTCCGAGCTTGGATTCTCTGCCCAGCCACACAGGAAATGACCCGCGAAAATTTGAATTCATTTTCCTGGCTGGGCGGTTTGAATCTGACGTTCTGGTTGCACATCGGGGCGAGCTCCGCAGCACCTGCAACGATGCAGAGCTCTCCAGCAGAGGAGTCCGGGCAATCCCAGAATAGAAAGAGGTCCCCAGCATGGACTGACAGGGAAGTCATGGATCTGATCGCTGTGTGGGGCGAGGAGTCTGTGCTCTCGGAGCTGCGCTCCAGCAAGCGGAACGCGAAGACCTTCGAGAAGGTCTCGAAAGCCATGAAAGAGAAAGGATACAGCCGGGATGCGATGCAGTGCCGCGTGAAAGTCAAGGACCTAAGACAAGGGTATCAAAAAGTCAGAGCGGCAAACGGACGCTCCGGAGCACAGCCCCAGACATGCCGCTTCTACGAGGCACTGCATGCCATTCTAGGTGGGTCTGCCACAACTGCCCCACCAGTGACGGTGGACTCCGAGGACGGAATAGTGTACCGGGACAGTTCCTCCTCGATGTTCGCCGATGGGGAAGATGAGGAAGGGTCTTTTGAGGACGGCGCAGGCGACAGCGAACACACTCCCGCTTTCTCTGACAGCCAGGATCTCTTCATCACCCTCACAGAGATCCCCTACCAACCCTCCCCTGCCGTTAACCCGGACTCGGAATCAGGGGAAGGATCAGGCGGTAAGTGCTACACACGTATAAACATTTATTTTTTATAACATTGTTATAGAAAAAATAGAAACTGTATTTACAAAATTCTAAATATTAAACTATATGAAGAGAAGGTCCACACAAATGGGGATAGAAAAATAATCCTCTAGCGACATTTCCACGAAGGTGTCATTCAGTTCCTCGCAAAGCCTCCGCATGAGGTTCGTCGGAAGAGGTGCCTTGTTGGGCGCTCCGTGGAAGCAGACTCTTCCACGCCAGGACATCCGAATATAGAGTGGAACCATTGCCTCAACTAGCATTGCTGCATATGGTCCTGGTCTGTGCAGTGCGTCCCGTAACATCCTGTCTTTCTGGGCACGAGTGACCCGCCTCAGGGTGATCTCGTTCTGCAAATACTGCATCTAAGTAGGGCAATTAGTGTAGTGTTACTATTGTTAATGGTTTACAATTAGGTTGCATAACAATGACCCTCGCCTAACAGCCACGTGCGAGAGGCCACAGAGAACAAGCATCCATTGATCGTTCCCGTGCACTGGCGGGAGGGGCTGCAAAAGGCTCATCCTTTCTGCTTTGCACATTGCCTTTAGCAGGGGAGCACAGCTAACCACTAACTGATAAGCAGTATGTACTGTAAGGCTTACCAGGACTTTGTGCAAGAGGGATGCAGCTGTCTTTCCTCGCTTGTGCGCTCTCCAGTGCAATGGCGCCGCCAATGAGAGCGTATTCCGAAATCTCGGACTAGTTCTGAGATCTCCTGAGACTTGGTTCCCTCTTTGGTCTTGTTAACTGAAACTGACTAGACTGTGTTTACTGTTGGCAAACATGTATGTGTTCAAGGAAATCACCTACTTTTTCGCATCACACAGCTTCGGCTCTTTCCTGGACTGCCCCGGCATCCCCCTCGCAGAGGCTGGCTCAGATTAGACGCCGAAAGAAAAAGACTAGGGACGACATGTTCCAGGAACTGATGGCCTGCTCCAGAGCGGAGGCGGCAGAGCAGAGACAGTGGAGGGAGACCCTGTGTCAGCAGCATCGCACACACATGGAACGGGAGGATAGGTGGCGGCAGGAAGACCAGCAGGCGACTCAAACGCTGCTTGGTCTAATGAGGGAGCAAACGGACACGCTCCGGCGCCTTGTAGATGTTCTGCAAGACCGCAGGCAGGAGGAGAGAGCCCCCCTGCAGTGCATCTGCAACCGCCCTCCAACGCCAAGAAGTCCTGTCCCCCCCTCACCCAAAGTTACAAGAAGGAGGGGCGGTAGGGGCCGTGAGAACTGTCCCTGCACCGCAGCAGACCGCTAATGTTCGAGACACCTCTCGCGCTGTAAATTTGTACAAGTTCTTTCCTTACAGCATCAACCAGTCCCAACTCCAAGTTTAAACCCCCCACTGTGTACTACATTATTAAAAGCGGTTTGGTGTTACTCACTGTTTCCGTCACGTTTCTCGTGTCAGAAGACTTTCTGTGGGTGTGTGTGTGTGGGGGGAATTGTAATTGCAGTGCATAGCCCACAGTACCATGGTACAGACTTGGGTGCAGGGTCAACTGCAGGGCACACACAGACTGCAGTCACTAGGCACCAGGGTCAGTCTGTGTGGTGTATGCTGCCCCGGGTCTTTCGTTGATGTGTATGCTTGTCCAGGGTCCTGGTGCCTGCCATCCCCGAATGTAAAGGCAGGCTTCCCTTCACATGCACTTCGACCGTAGCCACGATCCTCCCCGGTGCCCTGAGCCCCAAAAAGAGCCCTCATCCAGGGGCAGATACTCACCCTTCCCCCACACCCCTCACCCCTTCCAACGCCCAAACCCACAGTCCACAGCCGTCATGTAAACCCCTATCCAAAGACGGCACCCCTCGCCCCTTCCTGCAAACCCACCCATTCCTGCAACCCTCCCCCTACATGCACAACCACCGTAAACCGTCCCCCACCCCACAGACCTATGTAGGAGCAGGAGGCTGTCCGTCCTGTTTTGGACAAGCGGTCTGTACATCAGTGCACACCTTACCCAGCACAGAATGCTTCCATGTTTCAACCAAGAAACAGAAATGCAAAGTCAACGAAAGATTTATTATTAATTACTGTAACATTTCGTTAGTTTTAAAACGTGCTTTGGAAGTGGGGGAAACTTGGAGAACCGGGTTTGTGAGCTCAGATCTAACTCGACACATACAGACACAGGCCCATGATCAGGCTCTCTTAAAATCAAGTGGACAGTCACAGGTTACCCTGCTCTGCGAGGAAACTCGCTTTCAAAGCCTCCCTGATGCACATCGCTTCCCGCTGGGATATTCTCTCGGCACGGGTGTCTGGCTGATCGTAAACAGCAGCCAGGCGATTTGCCTCAACCTCCCAAGCGGCCAAAAAGGTCTCGCCCTTGCTCTCACATAGATTGTGGAGCACACAGCAAGCAGCAATAACTACTGGGATATTCTTTTCGCTGATGTCCGAGCGAGTCAGTAAGCTCCGCCATCTCCCCTTAAGACGTCCGAAAGCACACTCCACCACCATTCTGCACTTGCTCAGCCGGTAGTTGAAGAGTTCCTTCTCACTGTCCAAGGCGCCTGTATAGGGCTTCATGAGCCAGGGCATTAGCGGGTAGGCCGGGTCCCTGAGGATCACTGTAGGCATCTGCACATCCCCAACCGTTATTTTGTGGTCCGGGAAGAAAGTACCTGCCTGGAGGCGTCTAAACAGACCAGAGTTCCTGAACACACGCGCGTCATGAACCTTGCCCGCCCACCCGACGTTGATGTTGGTAAAACGTCCCCTATGGTCCACCACAGCTTGCAGCACCATTGAAAAGTAGCCCTTTCGGTTAATGTACTCGCTGGCCTGGTGGGCTGGTGCCAGGATAGGGATGTGAGTCCCATCTATAGCCCCACCGCAGTTTGGGAATCCCATCGCGGCGAAGCCATCTATGATGACCTGGACATTTCCGAGAGTCACTACCTTTGAGAGCAGTTGCTCAACGATTGCGTGGGCTACTTGAATGACAGCAATCGCCACGGTAGATTTGCCCACGCCAAAGTGGTTCGCTACTGACCGGTAGCTGTCTGGCGTGGCAAGTTTCCAGAGGGCTATGGCCACTCGCTTCTGCACACTCAGGGCTGCTCGCATGCGGGTGTCCTGGCGCTTCAGGGCAGGGGACAGCAAGTCACAGAGTTCAAGGAAAGTGCCCTTACGCATCCTGAAGTTTCGCAGCCACTCTGTGTCATCCCAGACCTGCAGCACTATGCGGTCCCACCAGTCTGTGCTTGTTTCCCGGGCCCAGAATCGCCGTTCCACACCATGAACGTGACCCATTGCCACCATGATCTCCACTGCCCGGCGTACCCTGCTTTCTGAGAGGTCTGTGCCACTCTCCTCACCGCGCTGCCGGAGCCTCCTCGCCCGGTTTCTCAGCAGCTGACTGTTGCAGAGGTGGACGATAAGGTGCGAGGAGTTGACAACGGCCATAAGTGCAGCGATGATCGCAGCGGGCTCCATGCTCGCAGTGATGTGGCGTCCGCGCTGTAACCGACCAGACAAGGGCGCGAACAGATTTCCCGCCGGCGCTTTCAGGGAGGGAGGGCGTGATTGACAGTTCAATGACGACAGTAACCGAAAACCACCCTCGACACATTTTTTCACCCAGCAGGCATTGCGAGCTCTACCCAGCATTCCAATGGGCAGCGGGGACTGCGGGAACTGTGGGATAGCTTCCCACAGTGCACCGCTTCCAAAGTCGACGCTGGCCCCGTGAATGTGGACTCAGAAGTTCGAATTTGTGTATTTAGTATGGATACACAAATTCGACTTCATAAGGTCGAATCCACAAATTCGACTTAAGTAGATTCGAAATAGTCCTGTAGTGTAGACAAGGCCTAAGCTCCTTTATTTCCATGTGGTACTGCTGTGTGTCCCTGGTGTAGCCCTTATCCACCATGTCCTGTGTGATTTTGGCATGGATATTGGTGTTTCTTTTGCTGGTTCAGACTCTGCCTACACAAACTCTTCCCTCCACCCGCTCTCCTCCAGCAATCAGATACAGCATCTCCTGAACCATCCATGCTGGAGTGAATTTGTGTGTCTGGGCAGGCATGCTCAGCTATGCTGGTGAGCCCTCCAGGCTGCTCCAACAGGGAATGAACATTCAAAAGTTCCCCAGGGCTTTTCCTGCTCACCTGGCTGAAGAGCACTGGAGTTCAAAGTGCTCACTGGAGCACTCTGGCTCATCACCAGGAGGCCAGTAACTCCAAATTACAATACACAGTGTTTACACTCCCCTTAATTTGAGGCATGAATGTCACCTCTGACTTTACTCCACTCATTCAGCTAGAGTACAGGAGTTGATTTTAAAAGCCTCTAGGCTGACAGGAGTGTAAATACATTCATTATAAATTTGACCTAATGCTGAATAGAATATCAGGGTGGGAAGGGACCTCAGTAGATCATCTAGTCCAACCCTCTGCTCAAAGTAGGATCAATCCCCAAATCACCCCCTCAAGGATTGAACTCACAATCCCTGGGTTTAGGAGGCCAATGCTCAAACCCCTGAGCGGATGCTTATAGTGTAGACCAGCCCTAAGAGGCTTTTTCCTTTTAAAAACTCTCTCTAGCTAAAGGAAAAGGAAACCAGGGATGTTGTTAAATGAAAGTCTAATTTAATATTTCAAATGCTTTAACTATTTTTCCTTCTTTTTTGATGTCTTTAATAAAAGATTGAAAACATTTGTTATGGTGCATTTGTCTTGGTGCTAAGCAGGCTGAGGTCTCTGTATACCAAATCCAAGCCCATTTTAACTGTTTAATACAGTAATGCCTCACTTAACGTTGAAGTTATGTTCCTGAAATATGCAACTTTAAGCGAATCCAATTTCAGCATAAGAATTAATGTAAATGGGAGAGGTTAGTTTCCAGGGATTTTTTTTTTGGCCAGACAATAGGCATTATATACATTTTAAACAAGCAATTTAATACAGGTATTAAACAGGCTGGCAGCCCCCCTATCAGCTCCCTTATGCCCCCCCAGCACCTCCCACCCACCAGTGGACCCCGTGGATCAGCGTCTTCCTCCTGCCCATGGCAATCAGCTGGTTTGCGGTGTTCAGGAGGTTGGGGGGAAGAGCAAGGACGTGGCACTCAGTGTTATGCAGATAAAACTACACAGGATCATTTCAGGGGACAAGGCAAGATGCCATGTTTATTATGATAACACAATTTAATCTATAACCAGTACCTAATACCTACACACTCACACACATCAAATGTTCTGCAACTGCTGGATAGTTACCAGTCCTGAACATAGCTTGAGTCCATGGCATGATTTCACAGCTTGGGTTCATAGCTCATGTTGGCTAACTGGCCAGGAAAGCCAGGCAGGATCTCTGTCGGGCACGCACTGATGCCCTTTGATGTTGGCAGCAGAACATTACCCAAAGTCTTCCATCTCATCCATCTTTTTTGTAGGCTTTTAGTTTGAATCAAGAGTTTATTGGTCTTGCTTTGTCAGGCTGCCTCTGGGTACAGTATGATTGATCACTCATCAATTGCAGATGTGACTTTCAGCCTTGGACCTGGCTTTGATTTTGCTTCAGTTGCACCTTTGTTCTTTTCTTTATAGGGTGGACTCTTCTCATTTTTTCAGTGCTGTTGTCTGCATTTTCAGCCTTTGGTGTTTACACTTTATTTCATCAGGATGGGCTGGGCCTGGAGGTTAATTCCTTCATCCATCCATACCTCATTCACACAAACTAAACTAATAAGATTACAGCAGGGTTTTACAAAATGGAGTGAGCATTTTAAAATGGAGTTTGAGTTACAATATGGAGAAGTGTAAGGAACAGCAAACAGTGAAGAGGGGTTACAATATTGAAACAGTGCAAGTTTCAATGATCTAAGCAGCAATTGGTTTGAAAGTGAAACTGCTCAGAGCAGTGGCTGAGCAGCTGCCACTCTTAACAAGCAGCTTAATTGAGCCAAGCGCTGCAGACTTTTCCAATGAGCGCAAACTGTGGGGGGTTAACAAGCGGCTTAACTTGTCAATTAGCCGGTTATTGGGGTAACAAATAAATGCTGTTTCATTCATAAAACTTTACTTATAAAGTTCTGTTTATTGCATAAAACTTTAAACTTTACTATGAAGTTATATTAATAAAGTGAGTAATTAAAAACAATTTCATTCATCAGTTAAACAGCAGCCTCTCCTGCCTGCAGCAATCAGCTGGTTTGCGGCATTCAGGAGGCAGGGAAGGGAGTGGGAAGGCTGCATGCTGCAGCCTCACTCCTCCCCCCCCCCCCAGCCTCTGGAAAACAGCAAGACAGCTGATTGCAGGAGGTGGGAGGAGCAGGGGGAAGGTACTGATCCGTGGGGTCCACCAGCAGGCGGGAGGCACTGGGGATGGGGGGTGTTGGGGTGCTGCCAGCGGTGGACAAAGCAGGCAGCCAAATGATGTTATAGCGGAGCATTGCATAACTTTAAACGAGCATGTTCTGTGATGGAGCAGGGATGTAAGATCGAAACAACGTTAAGCGAGAGGACATTAAATGTGTTAAATGTTTACTGTATTGAAAAGTGACTGGGTCATGTTAACACCTTTGACGCTTTGGTTCCCTATGGATACATCCACACAGCAATAAAAGACTCGCAGCAGTAAGTCTGAGTCTAGATCAACTGGAAGTGTAGACATACCCTATATTACAGCTAAATTCATACACCACTCTTATTCCAGAAGATGATTGTGTTGTTCCTGTTTACCCAGTGCACTGCAAAGTGGGCTAACACAGAAACAAGGCATTCTTGCTCTGAAATTAGAATGTCCACATATGGATTAATTCTGGAATAACCATTAACGTTAGCACAGGCGCAGCTCCAGGGAGCAAGCGCTAGTGCAGACGTGCTGCCAGATACTGCTGGCATTTTAACCTCCATGATGTTTGACCCTGCTTGGAGCTAGCGCAAACTAGAGCTATGGGGAGAATCCCTTCCCATCTCCAGGCATTGCACACCAGGGTGGGCTGACCCTTGTGCCAGTCACTGCATGTCTGATTTTGTTTTTCTTCTGTTCCCAGACCCAGCTACAATGATGGGGAAGGTTCCCTCATTCTCCTCTGGCTCCACAGTGAGCTCTGCTCTGCCCGGCTACGTCACTCTCTGCCTCACTCTACAGGTTCTCAGGCTGGCATCAGGTAGGAGCTCTGGCCTCCTCACTGGGTTTGCTGCCTGTTCTCGCACAGAGCTCTGCTGCCCTGCAGCTCCTCGCACATACAGAGAGAAGTGATCATGTCACCCCCACAGCTCAGGGCACACCCAGAATATCCCTCCCTCTAATGCTGTCTGGTGGACTCCTGCCAGCCAAACCACTGGGTGAAAACTCCCATTGACTTCAGTGGGGCCTGGATTTCTCCCCTGGATTTGATGGTCTCCACTTCCCTTATGATCCTTCCTTTAATCTAGCACCAGTCTCCTCTCTGGCCCTTCCTGCTAGTGTGAGAGTGTCCCCCCCGGCCTCCCCTACCCCGGTCTCCTCCTACCACCTGGCACATTCACTGACAAAAACCTTCATTGACGCAGAGTGAGGGTGAAGGGGCTGTTAAAGGGGATGAAGGGTTGTAAAATGTGACAAATGTGGGGCTGTTTCTGGGCAGTAGCTCGGTGTAGAACAGGGTCGGTAGCTCCTGTTCAGAGCAGCTCCCCTAAAAACAAGTTTTCCCTTAGCAAGGAGAAGGCGTTTGACTCTGTGCTACAGTTGTCATGTGCCCTGATCCCTGAATGATGTGCCTTATCTGCACAGTCAGAGTGTGGGTCTGTGTGCAGTGAGTGTATTGGATCTTCTCTTGGAGAGGTCAGAGTTAAGGTTGCTCTGGCCTGTACCTTAACTTTGCATTTGCTGGTGTTCAGAGCCCTGAGTTTTGCTGAACTGTTTTCTGGATGGATGTGAGATACCTCTGGGAACCTTAACTCCTCATTAGCAAAGATTTTTGTCAGTGTCTTTCCTAGTTACTTGAACAGAAAGAGGGCTCCTTGTAGTAGACAATTAGGCAGTTGTAGTCCTCACTTAGATTTGCAGTTGGTACATGACTGTGGCTAGATAACACAAAGCCCCAACTTCATATAGTGCTTTTCATCAGTAGACCTCAAGGAACTTTATTCATTATACCCATTTTACAGATGGGGAAACTGAGGCACAGAGCAGTGAACAGACTGGCCCAAGATCACTCAGCAGGCCAGTGGCAGAGCCAGGAATAGTCCCAGTCCAGTGGTCTCTCCACTAGGCCACACAATTGCTGTGTCATTCCTCAGCACTCCTCACCCTGCCTGTACATTTTGTTACAGTGCAATGGGGATAATGGGGTTGTGCTTTGAAGGGTTTACAGTGTGTAGTTGCTCACAGGGCTGATGCAAGAAATCTGAGACACAGGCCATGTCCCAGCATCTCAACAGTTCCCTGGTGCTTACAGTGACAGTAAGTGTGAGAGAAAACTGCAGTGTCTGACTCCTTCTCCATCCTCTGCCCCACCATCCCTCACAACATGTAGCCCCCCCTTCCTCCTCCACCATTCCAGATATCCCTCCCCTTCCCTTACCATGAAGCCATTAGTTAGCAATGTCGAAGCCTTTAATATGTAAGATGTTGTTCCTTGCTGTCTCCAGATGGGGTAGACATACCTGCACTAGCTCTGATCAAGCTGTCGACAGAGTAGCCACAATAGCATGAAGAGCCTCCCTGAATACGTACCTAGGGTCCTGGGCAGGATCATATCTGGGGAGCTAGCCCTTCCCCTGCTCACACCAGCACAGCTACGCTTTCTCATGCTACCTCAATCAAAGCTAGTGTGTGCATGTCTCTACACACTGGAAATTACACCTCCAGCTCCCACTGTAGACATCCCCATCCAGTGTTACCAGCTCACAGAACTTTATGACAAGTCTCATGCTGTTTGATGGGGTTCTTAAAGCCACAGCTCCCGGAGGCCTGTGATAAGCTGAGACTCTCAGCTTTCATTTTGTTTTAAAGTATGTTTCTGTCCATCTTGGTGCAGATAATACTTGGAAATATGACCCAAGTCATCTTTAAAGGTTCAGAAATCAGAAGGCAGAGACCAATTTCATGATTTTTTAAAAAAACTCTTTATTTTTAAGCCAATCTCATAATCAGGAAGGGGGGGGGGGAAGGCGGTGTCTCGATTTTTTTTTTGAACACTTCAAAGTTGGCAATAGGCCTCCTGCTGCACTTACATTCCTGTCTGTCTTGGTTCCTCTCCAATTTAATTTTCTTTTTCCCCTGACTCATTTCACAGCACAGTTCACAGTGACTGGACCTGACCATCCAGTCACCGTGTCCCTAGGTGGAGAGGCCGTTCTGCCCTGCCACCTCTCCGCCAAGATGAACGCTGAGAACATGGGGGTGGGATGGTTCAGATCCCAGGACTCTGAAGTAGTGCACCTGTACCATGATGGGAAGGATCAGTATAGAGAGCAGATGCTGGAATATCGAGGCAGAACTGAGCTCTTGAAAGACGACATCACCGATGGGAAAGTTTCCCTGAGAATACGTGATATCCGACCCTCCGACGATGGGCAGTACACGTGTTATTTTCAGTCCAGTGTCTCTTATGAAGAAGCTTTATTGGAACTGCAGGTGGCAGGTCAGTGACTGGTGGTACTTTGATGTCTTCAACAGGGTAATAAGTGGAGTCAGGGGTCATTGTGAGATGCCACCTGATGTGTCTCATTATAGTGAGGCAGTAGCTCTGCTCTGGTTAAGGTTTATTCTAGCTCACTGTTTAACAGGTGTTTTTTCTAACGTCTCTAAAATCCAGAAACATACTCAGATTGTCTTGAAATTTTCTGTGACACATTGGAGTCTGGGACAGATTAGTGGGCTAAGATGGAGTTCATTAGAGCAAGGAATTAATGAGATACACAAACACCCCTAACAAGTCAGGTGATATCGGCATGTTGTGATTATTACAACTTTTTTGTGCACACCTGGGGCCAGATAATAGCTGATCCTCCCCATGCTGATATCACCAGTTGGGACTGATCTCGGTGTGTGTCTGGCCACCCACAGGGTAACAGTGGTTGATACCCAGAGTCCTGTAGCCCAGAGCCTGGTATAAGAATGGGAGAACTGAGGAATTCTCCCCTGCTCCTCAGGATAGGGGAAGGCAGGAGGCCTGACCCCTGTGCTTCCAGAGAGACCAGCAAGGGCAAATGTGTAGCTAGTTCTGTAACCAGGACATGAGGTTAAGGTAATAAAGGTAATAAGGTAATAATTGGAGATATACCAATCTCCTAGAACTGGAAGGGACCTTGAAAGGTCATCAAGTCCAGCCCCGTGCCTTCACTAGCAGGACCAATTTTTGCCCCAGATCCCTAAGTGGCCTCCTCAAGGATTGAACTCACAACTCTGGGTTTAGCAGGCCAATGCTCAAACCACAGACTGCTGACAGTCCCCATGGCGTGGCAAAAAGACACCTCTGTGCACTTCTACTGACACAGCCTACAGACCTCAGCAGTGTAATGAGACACATACGTGATCTCTCAAGGTACATGCACCTCTCCTCACATCGCAGTGACAGCTCTGCCAGCCTGCTTGAATTAATCCCTCCCCTAGTTACTACAGTGACTCCAAACATAATCTGCGTCATGCCTGGGTGTTGTGGCACCACCCTCACTGAACCGTTCCCAGAGCTTATTGCCAGCCCCAGGAGGCAGAGTTAAGGTAGCAGGGCTGGGGTGCTGTGTGCCGTTACTTTGTAGCTCTTGGGTTTCAGGAGTTTAAGTTTAGCTGCTCTCTGCATTTTTGGAAAGGCACCAGGTCCTGCTGGGCAACCGTAATTCTGCATTGGCAAGTATGTTATAGACTTTAGTATGTAACTATAGAACCCTTGTGGCCGAGATGGAGTCTGCTCTGCAGAGCAGCTCCAGCCAAGAACAGCGTGAACTGGAGTGCAGCAGGGTAACTCCCTTCCACCCCAGGACATGGTGGTGGTGGTGGTAGCGCATATGAGGTCACCATGCTCCCGTAGATTTGCTGCTTGGCTTGTACTGAGCATGCTGCCATGGACTGAGCTTGCTCAGTAATATTGCTGAAGCCAGCCATCACTCTGACAACGCCCCCCCCTTCCTTTCCCTTCCCTTCCCTGTACACACACTGACAGGCAAGTGGTGTCCCTTCTTGTTCCAAAACTTCCGGTGTCAACACACACCCATCAGAATAATAGAGCAAATATAGGATGGGAAAATATGTATATACAGAGGGATGAAGGCAGAAAAACAGGGAGAAGATAGGGGGAGGGATAAAACACGCTTAGATCCAACACAAGGTCCCCTGTGCCCAGTGGTACCATAACATTAAAGCATAGATGCCAGGCACTGTGTCTGCACTCACAGGTCAGGGATCCTGGGCAGAGCTCCAGTCTAGCTGTGAGACTTGGGTGCTTCTGCTCATCTTCAGCACCAGTGAACATTCCCCCAACAAACTCCTCCAGTGTCCTCTTCTGCTTCCCTCTGTAAACCCCACAGAGCGACCACCTCCCCACTTACCTGGCTAACAGCCTCCCTCCTTATTCCCAATACAGTCACAAGCCCCAGTACCAGGGGTGGCTCTACGAATTTGGCCGCCCCAAGCAGTCATGCGCGGGAGGTGCACCGGAACACCGGGAGCAGCGGACCTCCCACGGGCATGACTGCGGAGGATCCACTGGTCGCGCGGCTCAGCTGGACCTCCCGCAGCTGCGGAGGGTGCGCTGGTCCCCGGCTCCAGTGGAGCTTCCGCAGGCATGCCTGCGGGAGGTCCACTGGAGCCGCGGGATGAGCGCCCCCTCCGCAGGCATGCCTGCGGGAGGTCTGCTGCTCCTGGGGCTCCGGTGGACCTCCCGCAGGCATGACTGAGGAAGGTCCACCGGACCCGCCTGCCGCCCCTGCCGGCAAATACCACCCCACGCGCGTGCTTGCCGCGCTGGGGTCTGGAGCCGGCCCTGCCCAGTACTCACAGCCCCATACAGCCCTGGGTGACAGGGATACTGGGACCTGCTCCGGTTTGTCCTTCTCAGGGGAGTCCTACCTGGCACAGTGCTCCTCCTGGCTCCCATACTGTGACGTCCCCAGTCGGCTGCTCTGTCCTTCCTGGGCTTTTGGCAAGATTTTGGCTACTGTCATTGTGTGAGGGCCTCTTGCTGTAGCCCTCTTGTCTAGATCTACAGACACACACATTGTGTCCCTCCCTCTCTCCACTCTCCTCCCCTGGAACTTCCAGCACTTCCTCTGCCCCAGCACAGGTTGGAAGGGGCCGTGCTCTCTAAACCCCAGTGGGGTCACATATATGTTTCTAATTAGCTTTGTAAGTGAAAGTAGTGGAAGAGTTTGGCCTCCCTGCCCATCAGCTGAGCAGTGCTCAGCTCCTTCAAATGGCTTTTCTGATTCAACCCTTTGTCCCTGCTGTGCAGTGTGGGTACGTCTACACTACGGGATTATTCCGAATTTACATAAACCAGTTTAGCAAAACAGATTGTATAAAATCGAGTGCGCGCAGCCACACTAAACACATTAAATCGGTGGTGTGCGTCTATGGTCCGAGGCTAGCGTCGATTTCTGGAGTGTTGCACTGTGGGTAGCTATTCCGTAGCTATCCCATAGTTCCCGCAGCCTCCCCTGCCCCTTGGAATTTCCGGGTTGAGATCCCAGTGCCTGATGGGGCAAAAATCATTGTCGCAGGTGGTTCTGGGTACAGCCTCACCCCTCCCTCCCTGAAAGCAGCAGACAACCGTTTCGCGCCTTTTTTCCTTTGTGAACTGTGCAGACGCCATAACACAGCAAGCATGGACCCTGCTCAGCTCAATACCGCAATCGTGGATGTTTTAAACACCTCACGCACTCTCGTGCAGTATATGGTGAACCAGGACCTGCAAAGCCAGGCGAGGAGGAGGCGGCTATGGCAGTGCAGCGATGACAGTGATGAGGACGTGGACACAGAATTCTCTCAAACCGCGGGCCCCTGCGCTTTGGAGATCCTGATGGTAATGGGGCAGATTCTAGCCATTGAACGCCGATTTTGGGCCTGGGAAACAAGCACAGACTGGTGGGACCGCATTGTGTTGCAGGTGTGGGACGATTCGCAGTGGCTGCGAAACTTTCGCATGCGGAAGGGCACTTTCATGGAACTTCGTGACTTCCTTTCCCCTGCCCTGAAACGCCATAATACCAAGATGAGAGTAGCCCTCACAGTGGAGAAGCGAGTGGCGATAGCCCTGTGGAAGCTTGCAACGCCAGACAGCTACCGGTCAGTCGGGAATCAATTTGGCGTTGGAAAATCTACTGTGGGGGCGGTTGTGATGCAAGTAGCCAAAGCAATCAGTAAGCTGCTGCTACGAAATGTTGTGACTCTGGGAAATGTGCAGGTCATTGTGGATAGCTTTGTTGCAATGGGATTCCCTAACTGTGATGGGGCGATAGATGGAACCCATATCCCTATCTTGGCACCAGGGCACCCAGTACATAAACTGCAAGGGGTACTTTTCCATGGTGCTGCAAGCGCTGGTGGATCACAAGGGACGTTTCACCATCATCCACGTGGGATGGCCAGGGAGGGTTCATGACGCTCGCGTCTTCAGAAGCACTAGTCTGTTTAAACGGCTGCAGCAAGGGAATTACTTCCCAGACCAGAAAATAACAGTTGGGGATGTTGAAATGCCTGTCGTTATCCTGGGTGACCCAGCCTACCCCTTGATGCCATGGCTCATGAAGCCATACACAGGTAGCCTGGACAGTGGTCAGGAGCTGTTCAACTACAGGCTGAGCAAGTGCAGAATGGTGGTGGAATGTGCCTTTGGCCGTTTAAAGGCGCGCTGGCGCACATTACTGACTCGCTCAGACGTCAGCCAAACCAATGTCCCATTTGTTATTGCTGCTTGCTGTGTGCTCCACAATCTCTGCGAGAGTAAGGGGGAGAGCTTTATGGCGGGGTGGGAGGCTGAGGCAAATCACCTGTCCGCTGATTACGTGCAGCCGGACACCAGGGAGATTAGAAGAGCACACCAGGAAGCGGTGCGCATCAGAGAAGCTTTGAAAATGAGCTTCATCACTGGCCAGGGTAGGGTGTGACTGCTGTGTTTGTTGATGAACACCCACCCCCCTTGATTGACTCATTCCCTGTAAGCAACTCACCGTCCCCCTTCAATTACAGCTTACTTATTGAAATAAAGTCACTATATTTTAAAAATCATGTATTCTTTATTAATACATTATAAAAAGAGGGAAAGAACTGAGAAGGTAGCCTGGGTGTGGTTTGGGGGGGATGATAGGAGGGATGGAGAAGCCCACTAAAAAAATTTCACAGTAATAACAGCCTTCTGGTTGGGCTGACCACGGGAGTGGAGTGGGCAGCTGCTCGGAGCCTCCCCCTACGCGTTCTTATACGTCTGGGTGAGGAGGATGTGGAACATGGTGAAGGGTGAGGGGGGTTATACAGGGGCTGCAGCAGCACTCTGTGATCGTGCTGCCGTTCCTGAAGCTCCACCAGACGCCGGAGCATGTCCGTTTGATCACGCAGCAGCCCCAGAGTTGCATCCCGCCACCGCTGATTTTCCTGCCGCCACCTCTCATCTCGGGTGTCCCTCCTGTCCTCATGTTCACTGGCATCTTTCCTGTAATTTGATACCACCTCCTTCCACTCATTCAGATGAGCTCTTTCCTTGCAGGTAACTTCCATAATATCCGAGAACATTTCATCTCGCGTCTTCTTTTTCCTCCGCCTTATCTGGGCTAGCCTTTGGGATGGAGTACGGAGGCTTGAAAAATTTGCAGCTGCACGAGGGAGGGAAAAAAGGGAGAGAGGTATTTAAAAAGATACATTTTACAAAACAATGCTTATACTCTTTCACAGTCAACAGCACTATTCACCTTACCTAGCACATGTGATTTCACTACAAGGTTGCATTTTTCATCTTAATACTGAGTGCCTGCAGCTCTGAGGTTACAGATCTCACAGACACTGGTCCGGGCATCAGAAATCAGCTTGCATGCGGCCATGGTAAGCCACTGTCTTTCGCCTTCTGCAGTGCTTTACCCATCCCGCCACCGCATGGCTGGTACCATGAAAGCTCAATGCTAATCACCCCCATTCACCCCCCCCCCAGCTGGGAAGATCCCCGCTGACCAAACGTGAAAAAGATCATTGGTATTTCACTCCTCCCCTCCCCCCGCTTGGCTACATGCAGGAAATGATTTTTTTTTAAGCTGCATTCCACGAACCCAGTAGGAAAATGGCCATCTCTGTGTCCCCTTAACTAAATTCCTGATTTTCAACCAGGTTACCCTGAACGATATCACTTTGCTGAGGATAACACAGCGAGATAAAGAACGGATGTTTCTTGAATGCCAGCAATCACCGGGACCATACGCAGCTATGCTTTGCCATGCAATGATACCCGATTACTTGCTACATGCATGGCGTGG
>ML129106.1:484467-533284 GCA_003846335.1 Cuora mccordi
CCCCCCCCCCACCCCGCAGCCCTGTCTACTGGTGTCACAAGGAGGGGGTTTGCTCTTCTGACATAAGCACACTGACTCCCCGAGCTTGCTTGTTTTGAATTTGAAAAAAAGTGCTGCAGAAGCTCCCAGCCCTGAGTAGGATCAGTGAATGTCATGGAGGTGATGTTTATTCCCATCCTTACAGGAGTTTGCAGGGGCTGAGCCTTTAATTGTTCTGCCTGAAGAGTGGGCATCCCTCATTCCGGGCGGGGGAGGGGAGTAAAGCAAAGACACAAGCTGCCTGCATTCCTCTCACCCTTGGCTAGTGAGGGGAGAGGCAGGAGACAGTGTCCTGGTATGAAACTTAGGGGGGTGCTCCAGCCCCCTGTGCCTGTGAATGGCGCCCTTGGTTCCAAAGAAGATGGAGCGAGGCTGTTCTCAGTGGTGGCAGATGACAGAACAAGGAGCAATGGTCTCAAGTTGCAGAGGGTTGGATATTAGGAAACATTATTTCACTAGGAGGGTGGTGAAGCACTGGAATGGGTTACCTAGGGAGGTGGTGGAATCTCCATCCTTAGAGGTTTTTAAGTCCTGGCTTGACAAAGACCTGGCTGGAATGATTTAGTTGGTGTTGGTCCTGCTTTGAGCAGGGGGTTGGACTAAATGACCTCCTGAGGTCTCTTCCAACCCTAATCTTCTATTATTCTATAATGCTATGGAGTGTTTGTGTTTCTCTTTTGCTGAGTGTATTTCCTGGCTTTCAGAGGTACCCGTTTTCTGCTACCCATTTCTGCATTCTGGAAGGGTACAAGGCACTGCCAGCACAACCAAACTCCCCTATTACAAGGATTTTTATTTATGACTTAATTTAATGCTTGTCTACATGTATCTAACCCCTGCCCGTCAGAGTTGGCAGCAACAAGGGCTGGGTTCAGTATCTAGGGGTTCCTTTTTCAATAACACAATGCAAAACCAGCTTGAGCCCCCACCCAGTGACCCGGGACAATTACATACTACCCCCCGGTGCCTCTTCTGGGTGCAATACTTCCCTTCTTGCAAGCACAGAGTCTGATGAGTGTAGCGACTTCCCTTCTTGCAAGCACAGAGTCTGATGAGTCTAGCGCAGAGCACAGAATCTGGGTGTAGCAAAAAATGTTTAATGAAGGTGGGAAACAATGCGGCATTATGTTGGGAAAACACCACAAACAAGGTTCATAAACAAATGAGCCAGAAGACCCATCCTCAAGTAGATTGGCCCGTGTCCTTTTCCTTTAGGTTCTTAAGTCCAGCAACTCAAGTCACCCCACTCACAGTTGCTGTCTTTGGTCAGTGCAGCCCCAGAGTTCAGAAATTAATCTTCAGAGTTCACTTCCTACCTAGGTGAAAGTGGGGGAAGGTATGGAGGCACCTTACACACTCCACTGCTAAGGCCCTCACTTGCTCCCCGCAAGAACAATTGCCACACTTCTCCCCCAACCACTCTGTTAGCCACACCTCTTCACTAGCCATTCACCAAGATGTCCTTATCCCCTCCCAGTCTCCCCCAAGTTCTCAATGATTTCAGGTGTTAGTAGAGGAACCTCACTGCTAGGGCATACTGGATAGTCTTGTGGAAGTCTTCTTGCATCAGAACCCCTAGCCCAAAGTAGGTATAATGTTTAGACTTACATATCAGTGATTTCTACTCTACAACATATAATTAGACTTTTAATTAAGTCTAAATTAGCTCCATTATTACACAAGAGAAAAGGTGGCAATCACATTTAGAGCCATCATAGTCCAGGCTGTACAGATGTTTCTCTCCCAACCTCTCTCAACTCAATGGGCTTTGGAACCCATGTCTTTTGACTAGCGAGTGCTGCATAGTTGAGGGTGAGTCCTTCAGTCAGAAAATGCCAAGTACAGTTCTGCTGTCCTTGATTCACACTACCAGGATAACAATGCTAGACTGGGGATCCCACAGCAGCCAAAGTGACCATTTGGGCAAGCATCATGCTAGGTAGGGTGGGTGTGCCCATGCAAATGAGATCAGTCCCTGAAGTCCTTTTCCATAGCTCACCACCAGATGTCAGAGGAGAGCTCATTCTGACTCTGCTTTCACATACATATGCACTTCTTTTGATGAACTAATGCAAACCTCTCTATGACCCCATTTGTGGGGAGGGAGAGTTCAGTGGTTTGAGTATTACCTGTTAAACCCAGGGTTATGAGCTCAATCCCTGAGGGAGCTACTTAGGGATCTGGGGCAAAAATCTGTCCAGGGGTTGGTCCTGATTTGAGCAAGGGATTGGACTAGATGACCTTCTAAAGTCCTTTCTAACCTTGATATTCTATGATACTTAAATGGGTTTTGAAATGGCTTATCAATTTAGCTTGAGTTAATTCCTTCTTGATTTAAGAGTATCTACAGAGGAATTTACACTTGATTAACTAAACTGGAGCAAATTTGTACATAGAAAAGCCTTAATATTAATTTTACTGTGTATCAAATATGAATCTGGCCAGATTAACTGACCAACCACACTCATGGAATCACACTCGATTATTAGTTTAATATTAAATGGCTTTTAATAACCATTTAATAAAACTTTTGGCTCATTACTGGGCAATGCAAGATTATCACAAATTCATTTATTTCTTCTGTAGATTTGGGCTCTGCTCCTGCCATCTCTGTGGAGGGACATCAGGACAGAGGGATCCGGGTGGTGTGTCGATCATCCGGATGGTACCCAGAGCCCAAGGCTCAGTGGAGAGATCACCAGGGGCAGCTCTTACCATCGGCCTCTGAAGAAATAACCCCAGAGGCCAATGGCCTGTTTCAAACAGAGATTGTCATTGTTCTAACAGAAGAGTCCAACCAGAAAGTGTCCTGCTGTGTCAAGAACCCCCGACTCAACCAGGAGAGAGAGTCAGTGATTTCCATAGCAGGTCAGTGCCCGTCCGTACCACACATGGATAGACCGAGATGCTGCAGACATGGGCGAAGAGTATTTATCATTGTATCTCCTCTTCATTGGCCTGAACCTTCAAGGTGCTGAGCAAACCTCAGTTCTCTCTGGATATGTCTACACTGCAGTTAGACACCTGCTGGTGCCCTGTGCCAGCTGGCTCAGGCTAAGGGGCTCGGACTAAGGGGCTGTTAAATGGCAGTGTAGACGTTCAGGCTTGTGCTGGAGACGGGGCTCTAGGACCAGGGCCGTCCCTAGCTATTTTGGTGCCCTACACCTCCTTGGGGGAGCTGTGTGGGGTCCCAGGCCTCTGCAGGCAGGAGCAGCTAGCCCTAAGCCTCCATGGGGGGCCTGTTTGGGGCCCCGCCCCAGGCCTCCACGTGAGGGAGTTGGCTGGCTCCTGGCCTCTGTGGGGGGTGGGGGCTGGCTACTTCCTGCGGGAAGTGGAGACCCGGTCCCAACCTGCCCTGCTCCCCTGGCTCCCAGCTGCACCTCCGGCGAGTACTGGAGGGTGGTTCCCCCTTCCCCCAAGCCTTGGAGCCAGGGGAGCAAAGCAGGCTGGGGCCAGGTCACTCCACTTCCCGCAGGAAGTGGCCAGTCCCCCCTCCCCACAGAGGCCTGGGGCCCCACACAGCTCCCCCACAGAGGCCTGGGGCCAGCTCCCCCCGCTCCCACCTGTGGAGGCCTTTGGCCCCAGGCTGCTCTGCTCCCCTGGCTCCCATGCTTGCGGGGACGGGGGAACTGCCCCCCAGCACTTGCTGACAGCACAGCTGGGGCCGGGTCTCTCCCCTTACCAATGAGTGCAGTGTCGGGCCTGGCTGCAGTCTTCAGGAGAGTGGGGGCAGGGTGGGGCTGGGGCAGAGCAGGGGTGGGAAGAAGTGGGTCTGGGCGGAGCACGGGCAGGGGCCTGGGGAAGAGCCGGAGTAGGAGCTGGTGCAGCACACAGCTGCGCAGGGCACCAGGAAATTTGGTGCCCTGAATTTCCTGATGCTCTACGCAGCTGCATGCTTTGCGTATGAGTAAGGATGGCCCTGTCTAGGACCCTGGGACGTGGGAGGTTCCTAGAGCTTGGGCTTCAGTCTGAGCCTAAAGATCTACGCTGCAATTAAACAGCCCTTTTGCCCGAGGCCCCTGAGCCTGAGTGAGTTGGCACAGGCCAGCTGCGGGTGCTAATTGCCGTGTAGACGTACCCTTTGACTCCAGTAGGAGCTGAGGGTGTTTAGCACCTTTAAGGCTGGGGCACCATTGGCCAGATTTTCATAACAGCTCAGTACCCAGCAATCATCCTTCTTTTCAGTGTGGGAGGGGGAGGGAATTCTCCTTTGTTCTTGTGCTGTACTGAGAACTATGTTGCAATTGCCAGCTGTCACTGTAAGAGTCGGTGGTTTCCCAGTGCTGTTTGCAGGCTAGAGGGCTCTGTAGCAAAGCATGTGAGCAGAATCAGGGCTTGTCTACTGGAACAGTTAGGTCACGGCAGACTGGGGTGTAAATCTGCCTCACACACTAACTGTCCATGTGGACCTTACCACATGCACTAACGATTCCATAGTGTGCTTTGATCTCAAAGAAGGAGATCAGGTTGGTTTGGCATGATCTACCTTTTGTAAAACCATGTTGTAATTTGTCCCAATTACCATTAACCTCAATGTCCTTAATTACTTTCTCCTTCAAAATTTTTTCCAAGACCTTACATACTACAGATGTCAAACTAACAGGCCTATAGTTACTCGGATCACCTTTTTTACCCTTTCTTAAAAATAGGAACTATGTTAGCAATTCTCCAGTCGTACGGTACAACCCCTGAGTTTACTGATTCATTAAAAATTTTTGCTAATGGGCTTGCAATTTCATGTGCCAGTTCCTTTAATATTCTTGGATGAAGATTATCTGGGCCCTCCGATTTTGTCCCATTAAGCTGTTCGAGTTTGGCTTCTACCTCGGATGTGGTAATATCTACCTCCATATCCTCATTCCCATTTGTCATCCTTCCATTATCCCTAAGCTCCTCATTAGCCTTACTGAGTCAAAGTATTTATTTAGATATTGGGCCATGCCTAGGTTATCCTTAACCTCCATTCCATCCTCAGTGTTTAGCAGTCCCACTTCTTCTTTCTTTGTTTTCTTCTTATTTATATGGCTATAGAACCTTTTACTATTGGTTTTAATTCCCTTTGCAAGGTCCAACTCTACATGGCTTTTAGCCTTTCTCACTTCATCCCTACATGTTCTGACCTCAATAAGGTAGCTTTCCTTGCTAATCCTGCCCATTTTCCACTCCTTGTAGGCTTTCTGCTTTTTCTTAATCACCTCTCTGAGATGCTTGCTCATCCAGCTTGGTCTACAACTCCTGCCTATGGTTTTTTTCCCCTTTCTTGGGATGCAGGCTTCTGATAGTTTCTGCAGCTTTGACTTGAAGTAATTCCTCTGCCTTTAGATCCACAGTGCAATCATATCTCCTCTTATCCTTCTTTTGGTTAAGGAAAACAAACCGAGCTCCTCAAGTCTCCTTTCATACGACAGGCTTTCCCTTCCTCGGATCATTCTAGTGGCCCTTCTTTATGCCCGTTCCACTTTGAATTCATCCTTCTTAAACATGGGAGACCAAAACTGCACACAATACTCCAAATGAGGTCTTACCAACGCCTTATATAACGGGACTAGCACCTCCTTATCCCTACTAGAAATACCTCGCCTAATGCATCCCAAGACCGCATTAGCTTTTTTAACGGCCACATCACATTGCCTACTCATAGTTATCCTACGATCAACAAGGACTCCTAGGTCCTTCTCCTCCTCCGTTACTTCCAACTGGTGCGTCCCCAGCTTATAACTAAAGTTCTTCTTAGTCATCCCTAAATGCATAACCTTACACTTCTCACTATTGAATTTCATCCTGTTACTAATACTCCAGTTTACAAGGTCATCCAAATCTCCCTGGAGGATATCCCAATCCTTTTCCGAATTGGCAATACCTCCCAACTTGGTGTCATCCGCAAACTTTATCAGCCCACTCCTACTCTTGGTTCCCAGGTCAGCAATAAATAGATTGAATAAAATCGGACCCAAAACCGAACCTTGAGGAACTCCACTGGTAACCCCCCTCCAACCTGACAGTTCCCCCATTCAATACAACCCTCTGCAGTCTCCCCTTTAACCAGCTCCTTATCCACCTCTGGATTTTCATTTCGATCCCCATCTTTTCCAATTTAACCAGTAATTCCTCATGCGGTACCGTATCAAACGCCTTACTGAAATCAAGATATATTAGATCCACCGCATTTCCCTTGTCTAAAAAATCTGTTACTTTCTCAAAGAAGGAGATCAGGTTGGTTTGGCACGATCTACCTTTCGTAAATCCATGCAGTAATTTGTCCCAGTTGCCATCGGCCTCATGCTCCGTAACCACTCTCTCCTTTAAAATTTTTTCCATGACTTTGCATACTACAGATGTTAAACTAACAGGCCTGTAGTTACCCGGGTCACTTTTTTTCCCCTTCTTGAATATAGGAACTATATTAGCTAATCTCCAGTCAAACGGTACAACCCCCAAGTTTAGAGATTTATTAAAAATCATCGCTAACGGGCTTGCAATTTCACTCGCCAATTCCCTTAATATTCTAGGATGAAGATTATCCGGGCCCCCCGATTTACTTCCGTTTAGCTGTTCAAGTTTGGCTTCTACCTCAGATACCGTAATGTCTACCCCCATATCTTCATTCCCATCAGTCCCTCTATCACTATTCCTTAGCCCTTCATTAGCCTCATTAAAGACCGAGGCAAAATATTCGTTCAGATATTGTGCCATTCCAAGATAATCCCTAACCTCCACTCCGTTTAAAGTTTTAAGCGGTCCCACTTCTTCCTTCTTGGTTTTCTTCCTATTTATATGGCTAAAAAACCTTTTGCTATTGGTTTTAATCCCCTTCGTTAGGTCCATCTCCACCCGGCTCTTTGCCTTTCTCACTGCTTCCCTACACCCTCTGACCTCAATAAGGTAGGTTTCTTTGCTGATCCCTCCCATTTTCCAGTCCTTGTACGTTTTCTGTTTTTTCTTAATCACCCCTCTAAGACGCTTGCTCATCCAGCTCGGTCTAAAACTGCTACCTACGAGCCGTTTTCCCTTTCTCGGGATACATGCCTCTGACAACTCCTGCAACTTCAACCTGAAGTAACCCCAGGCATCATCTGCCTTTAGATCCCTAAATATGTTAGTCCAATCCACTTCCCTAACTAGTCGCCTTAATTTAGTAAAGTTAGCCCTTTTGAAATTGTATACCTTAGTCTCAGATGCAATTTTGATTATCCTCCCATTTATTTTGAAACGAATTAGCTCATGGTCACTCGAGCCAAGGTTGTCCCCTACAACTATTTCCTCAACAAGGTCCTCGTTACTCACCAAAATCAGATCTAAAATGGCATCCCCCCTCGTCGGTTCAGCAACTACTTGATGAAGGAATTCATCAGCTATCACGTCTAGGAAAAGCTGAGCCCTATTATTATTACTAGCATTTGTTTCCCAATCTATATCCGGGAAGTTAAAATCCCCCATGATCAAACAGTTCCTATTAGTATTTACCTCCTTAAAAACATTAAAGAACTCTCTATCCATATCCAGGCTAGATCCCGGTGGTCTATAGCACACCCCAATCACTATCCCAGGGGAGGCTCTAGTAGTTTTCTTCCCCAATGTGACCATTGCCCAAACAGACTCCGTATTATCCATTGCATTGCTAGTTATTTCGTTACATTTCACCTCATTATTGATATACAATGCTACTCCCCCACCTTTACCTTTGCATCGGTCTTTCCTAAACAGCACATACCCTTCCATACCTGTACTCCAGTCATGGCTACCGTTCCACCATGTTTCAGTTATTCCTACGATATCCGGTTTCAATTCCCGGACCAGGAGCTCCAGTTCCTCCATTTTGTTACCTAAGCTTCTCGCATTGGTGAACAAACATCCTAATTTTTGCTGTTTGGCTCCTCTCACCCTTTTCACCCAACTTGGTAGGGACACAGTACTACCAGTATGACCTGTCGATCTAGTATCCGTCCCCCCCCCCTCTTCCTTATAACTAACCCTCCCCCTCTGGCTATATCTGTTGTTATCCTGTTGTTCTCACTCCCAATGTATAAATTTGACGTGGAGAGCACCTGGACCTCTCCCAACCGTCTCCCCCCAGTTAGTGTTGTTTCTTATTCACGCATTCTTTATTACTTCATCACACAAATTGGAGGATAACTGCCACGGTAGCCCAGGAAGTGTGGAGTAGGAGGGAAGCAATGGGTGGGGTTGTTGCATGCAGGGCATGCAGCTCATTATTTCTGCAGGATGTCTGAGGCTTTGACCCAGAGCAGCTGTTTGCCTCTCTGGTTCTTTAGTAAGCTTGCCTGATATTCTAGGCAGGACTGACTCTCCCTTTAGACAAAACTTAAAGAAGAGAATGACCGGGAATCATTCCCATTTTTGTCCCTGCACCCCCAGCCAATCCATGACAGCAGTAGACAGTACAGTATGACTGGTAACCCTCATTATCAACTTGCAAGGCAGCAGACAGTCCAGTAGGGCTGGTAATCATCTTTGCTAACTTGCAAAGGCAAGGGGATGCTGCTGTGTAGCGCTGCAGTACAGTGTCTGTTAGCAACGTCCAGTAGACATATGGTGACAGTGAAAAAAGGCTGAACAGGCTCCATGGTTGCCGTGCTATGGCGTCTGCCTGGGCAATCCAGGGAAAAGGGTGCGAAATGATTGCCTGCTGTTGCTTTCACGGAGGGAGGATTGACTGACAGCATTTACCCAGAATCACCCGTGACACTGTTTTTGCCCCATCATGCATTGGTATCTCAACCCAGAATTCCAATGCGTGGGGGAGACTGCAGGAACTATGGGATAGCTATGGGATAACTACCCACAGTGCAATGCTCCGGAAATCGACGTTAGCCTCGGTACATGGACGCACACCACCGAATTAATGTGCTTAGTGTGGCCGTGTGCACTTGACTTTATACAATCTGTTTCCAAAAACTGGTTTCTGTAAAATCTGAATAATCCTCTAATGTAGACATACCCTAAGTTCATTGTTGGCTTAAGTGTTTCCTGATTGGGCACTTACTGAGAATAGTCTGTTGTCAACTGCTTCACTACAGCCTACTTAGAATCAAACAAGTATGCAGCCAATATTCATAACTTCGAATACAAAAATGATACATGCATACAAATAGGATTAATAGATTCAGTAGATCATAACCTTTACAGAGATATGTTACATGGCATATGTAGCATAAAACACATTCTAGTTATGTTATTTATATATATATATATTTCCATAAAGCTTTATGGGGGGCACCAACTGTCACACCTGCATTAACATATTTTGGGCCGGACTCTCCTGTGAAGCTGAACCCCAATCTACAGCCGTGGGATCACTTAGAGCAAGTTACAACCTAGGGACTTCTTGAGCTTATGCCAGTGGGGATAGGTGTAGCATAATGGAGCTGCACCCTACACCCTCCCTAGCCCCAACACGCCCCCTCCCATTAATTAACCATGTTCAGTAACCAGGCTAAAGCCTGGGCTTCCACGAGCTTAATAATAAAGCACAAAACAGCCACATCTCCCTGTGTATTTCCCTGTGAGAGTCTTGTAAGTAGTTCCAGTGTCACCACTGGCACAGTGTCCTGCCTTCATTCTGCACGTGTTTGCTCCCAAGTCAACGGCACTTTCTCTTGCAGAGCTGTTTTTCCCACGAGGCAATCCCTGGACAGTGGCTCTGGGTCTGATCCTGCCTCTCCTGACTGGTCTCACTGCCCTGGCCAGTTACTGCTTCTGGAGGCAGCACAGAGCAAAAGGTGAGAGGGGGTGGGGGGAACATGGTGAGACAGACAGAGATTTAAAAACCAAACCAAAAGTAAAGAGACAGGGATTAAGGGGCTTTGATTCAGTGTTTGGAGGAGTTTCAGGCAGTGGGAGCTGGGCTGAGGGTGAAGATGGAGCTGAAGAAATTATGATCATGTTTGAACCAAGAATTGTTAAGTGGTTTCAGCCCTTCAGATCTCACTCTGGGATCCCGAGCGAATGTGTGAGTCCAAACTGTTCCCTGGGGAGCCACATGGCTCAGTTTGAAACACCTGTATGGGGCTCAGTGAGCTGGGCTGAGAGCACCAACATACGGAACTTGGCTGCTGGCGAAAAAAACAGAATCATAGAATCTCAGGGTTGGAAGGGACCTCAGAAGGTATCTAGTCCAACCCCCTGCACAAAGCAGGGCCAAACCTAACTAAATCATCCCAGCCAGGGCTTTGTCAAGCCTGACCTTAAAAACCTCTAAGGAAGGAGATTCCACCACCTCCCTAGGTAACCCATTCCAGTGCTTCACCAGCCTACTAGTGAAAAAGTTTTTCCTAATGTCCAGCCTAAACCTCCCCCTCTGCAACTTGAGACCATTACTCCTTGTTCTGTCATCTTCTACCACTGAGAACAGTCTAGATCCATCCTCTTTGGAACCCCCTTTCAGGTAGTTGAAAGCAGCTATCAAATCCCCCCTCATTCTTCTCTTCTGCAGACTAAACAATCCCAGTTCCCTCAGCCTCTCCTCATAAGTCATGTGCTCCAGCCCCCTAATCATTTTTGTTGCCCTCCGCTGGACTCTCTCCAATTTATCCACATCCTTCTTGTAGTGTGGGGCCCAAAACTGGACACAGTACTCCAAATGAGGCCTCACCAGTGCTGAATAGAGGGGAATGATCACATCCCTCAATCTGCTGGAAATGCCCCTACTTATACAAGCCAAAATGCCATTAGCCTTCTTGGCAACAAGGGCACACTTTTGACTCATATTCAGCTTTTCGTCCACCGTAACCCCTAGGTCCTTTTCTGCAGAACTGCTGCCCAGCCATTCGGTCCCTAGTCTGTAGCAGTGCATAGGATTCTTCCGTCTTAAGTGCAGGACTCTGCACTTGTCCTTGTTGAACCTCATCATATTTCTTTTGGCCCAATCCTCTAATTTGTCTAGGTCCCTCTGTATCCTATCCCTACCCTCCAGCGTATCAACCACTCCTCCCAGTTTAGTGTCATCTGCAAACTTGCTACGGGTGCAGTCCACACCATCCTCCAGATCATTAATGAAGCTATTGAACAAAGCCGGCCCCAGCACCGACCCTTCGAGCACTCCACTTGATATCGGCTGCCAACTAGACATGGAACCATTGATCACTACCCGTTGAGCCCGACCATCTAGCCAGTTTTCTATCCACCTTACCGTCCATTCATCCAGCCCAGACTTCTTTAACTTGCTGGCAAGAATACTATGGGGAACTGTGTCAAAAGCTTTGCTAAAGTCCAGAAATAGCACATCCACTGCTTTCCCCTCATCCACAGAGCTGGTTATCTCATCATAGAAGGCAATTAGGTTAGTCAGGCATGTGAATCCATGCTGACTGTTCCTGATCACTTTCCCCTCCTTTAAGTGGTTCAGGATTGATTCCTTGAGGACCTGCTCCATGATTTTTCCAGGGACTGAGGTGAGACTGACTGGCCTGTAGTTCCCTGGATCTTCCTTCTTCCCTTTTTTAAAGATGGGCACTACATTAGCTTTTTTCCAGTCATCCGGGACCTCCCCTGATCGCCATGATTTTTCAAAGATAATGGCCAATGGCTCTGCAATCTCATCGGCCAACTCCTTTAGGACCCTCGAATGCAGTGCATCCGGCCCCATAGACTTGTGCTCGTCCAGCTCTTCTAAATAGTCCCGAACTACTACTTTCTCCACAGAGAGCTGGTGACCTCCTCCCCATACCGTGCTGCAGAGTGCAGCTGTCTGGGAGCTGACCTTGTCCGTGAAGACAGAGGCAAAAAAAGCACTGAGTACACTAGCTTTCTCCACATCCTCTGTCACTAGGTTCCCTCCCTCATTCAGCAAGGGGCCCACACTTCCCTTGACTTTCTTCTTGTTGCTAACATACCTAAAGAAACCCTTCTTGTTACTCCTAACATCTCTGGCTAGCTGCAACTCCAAGTGCGATTTGGCCTTCCTAATTTCACTCCTGCATGCCTGAGCAATACTGTTATACTCCTCCCTGGTTATTTGTCCAGTCTTCCACTTCTTGTAAGCTGTTTTTTTGTGTTTAAGGCGAGCAAGGATTTCACTGTTAAGCCAAGCTGGTCGCCTGCCATATTTACTTTTCTTCCTACACATCGGGATGGTTTGTTCCTGCAACCTCAATAAGGATTCTTTAAAATACAGCCAGCTTTCCTCGACTCCTTTCCCCGTCATGTTATTCTCCCAGGGGACCTTGCCCATCAGTTCCCTGAGGGAGTCGAAGTCTGCTTTTCTGAAGTCCAGGGTCTCTGTTCTACTGCTCTCCTTTCTTCCTTGTGTCAGGATCCTGAACTCGACCATCTCATGGTCACTGCCTCCCAGGTTCCCATCCACTATTGCTTCCTCTACTATTTCTTCCCTGTTTGTGAGCAGCAGGTCAAGAAGAGCTTTTCCCCTAGTTGGTTCCTCCAGCACTTGCACCAGGAAATTGTCCCCTACGCTTTCCTGAAACTTCCTGGATTGTCTGTGCACTGCTGTATTGCTCTCCCAGCAGATATCGGGGTGATTAAAGTCACTCATGAGAACCAGGGCCTGTGATCTAGCAACTTCTGTTAGTTGCTGGAAGAAAGCCTCGTCCACCTCATCCCCCTGGTCTGGTGGTCTGTAGCAGACTCCCACCATGACATCACCCTTGTTGTTCATACTTCTAAATTTAATCCAGAGACTCTCAGGTTTTTCTGCAGTTTCATACTGGAGCTCTGAGCAGTCATACAGCTCTTTTACATACAACGCAACTCCCCCACCTTTTCTGCCCTGCCTATCCTTCCTGAACAGTTTATATCCATCCATGACAGTACTCCAATCATGTGAGTCATCCCACCAAGTCTCTGTTATTCCAATTACATCATAATTCCTTGACTGTGCCAGGACTTCTAGTTCTCCCTGCTTGTTCCTCAGGCTTCTTGCATTTGTGTATAGCCATGTAAGATAACACATTGATCATCCTGGTGTCCCAGTATGGGGCAGGAGCCCTGCCCTCTTGCACTCACCTGCTTGTGCTTCCTCCCGGTATCCCACTTCCCCACTTACCTCGGGGCTTTGGTCTTCTTCCCCCGGTGAACCTAGTTTAAAGCCCTCCTCACTAGGTTAGCCATCCTGCTTGCAAAGATGCTCTTCCCTCTCTTCGTGAGGTGGAGCCCGTCTCTGCCTAGCAATCCTTCTTCTTGGAAGACCATCCCATGGTCAAAGAATCCAAACCCTTCTTTCCGACACCATCTGCGTAGCCATTCGTTGATTTCCACGATTCGAGGGTCTCTACCCTGGCCTTTTCCTGCCACAGGGAGGATAGACGAGAACACCACTTGCGCCTCAAACTCCTTTATCCTTCTTCAAAATAGAAGAGGGGTTTGTTAGGGCCCAATTCTGTCCTGTGCTTGTGAGTAGGAGCTGTGGATGGGCAAAGCAGCGACTGTGCAAATGGAAAGGTTAGCACTTATCTATGCTTGGATTTGCTCTGCCTGCAGAACTGCCCTTCAGTGATCTATGTATTTATAGAGATTCTGGAATTTTCACAGCTGCCTAAGGGGTCTGAATGCTCAATTTTTGTTTAGATTAATGGATACTGAGTGTGCAAACTCCCAAGGCAGCTGTGAAAGTCCCACCCAGAGGGTTTTATCACCTGAAGGGCTGTGAACTGTATGTAGAAATGTACCAGTGTCAGAAGGATTGGGAAGGGGAAATGTCTGTTCCAATGTTTTCCCAGTGGGGACGGAAGCAGGTAATTCAGAGAAGCAGAGAGGGGCTTTGTACTTGTGAAAGTTGGAACTGGATGCTGCACTTTTAGAACTGTCACCTTCAGCACCAGGTGTGACTGGTTTAGTTAGTGGCTTTTGTTAACAGATACGTTATGTGGGTTGAGTGTACGTTTAGGTGACAAGGATACACTCATTTTGAGCTGCCCTGGTGAGCTGTGGCTCGGATGCTGTAATAACACAAATACACTCAGGACTTTCACAGCTGGTCTGAGACGCTGCTCACACTGGGCACAAGATGGTCTCGCTCAGGCTGTTCTCAGCAGTGACCGATAGACATGACGCTACCTCCATTTCCTGCAGTGTTGGTACCCCAGGGCTGATGCACCAAGGGGACGAGCTCCCAGTGGGAAAGAGCTCTTTTTAGAGGTGACGCCTGTAGGGGCCCATCCGCACCCCCATCCATGGCTCCTGCTGACCTGAGCACCCAGCTAAAGAAAGGCCTCTCCACCCTGTTCTTAGCTGGGACACTCCCCATCTACCCAGGCCCGTGGGGGAGCTGTTCCCATGTATCACTAAGGCCAGGGGACAGGCACCTGCCACAGGGTCAGGAGTTGGCCTTGAATGTAGCCAGTCAGACCCTGTCCCTTTCCCAGCCCAGGTCAGTGCCCCATTCCCATTGCTCATTTCCATCCTCCATCCCCCCAGTCAGGAGCTTGGGAGGGGGGAGAGAGCTGTGGCTGTTCAGGGGATGGGCCAGAGGGGAGTAGACAAGGAACTGGACACAAAAACAGACCTTCTCCCCCCGCACGGCCACCCTCAATAGCAGATTAGACAGGAGTGTGACAGGGCCCAGGCAGGGGGGATGCTGGCTGCAGGGATGTTGAGACAGATCTGTCTGTGTGTCGTGTTTGTCAGTCTGTCTGCCCCGCTTTCATAGGTACAGCACAATTACGTTAATAGCAGGAACTGCACTTTAAACGTGATGGTGAAATCTCACCTCTCACCCTTTTCTTCCTCTAGAGACTCTGCAATCGGATAAGAAGAGCGAGAAAGGTCAGTGTCTGGGCCCATCACATTACCTGTCAGTAGAGTTATCCCCATAAACACAACAGGGTGAAATCTTGCCGGCTGTTATTAATTAATCATTGGAACAATTTACCAGGGGTCATGGGTGGTGGGTGGAGCCCCCTTTGGGAAGCTAGCCCCAGCTCCACCTCTTCCACCTGTTCTCCCCCTCAGCCGGAGCCCCAAGACCGGCCGCCCCCCCCCCCCCCCCGGCGGGGGGCGCGAGACCCCCCTCCCCCCTTGGCTGGAGGAGCCCCAGGGCGGCTGAAGTCCCGAGCCCTCCCCTTTCCCACCTGCCCAGAGCTGCCCTGGGTCAGCTGCAGCTGTGCTGTACCTCCCCTCCCCAGACCTCAAGCTGCCTAGGGAAAACCATCTCTCAGGGCAGGTCCATACTCACCACGCGGGTCGACGTGGTGAGTTCGACTTCTCGGAGTTCGAACTATCACGTCTGATCTAGACGCGATAGTTCGAACTCCGGAAGCGCCGCGGTCGACTCCGGTACTCCACCACTGCAAACGGCGGTGGTGGAGTCGACGGGGGAGCCGCGGATTTCGACCCCGCCGCGTCTGGACGGGTGAGTAGTTCGAATTAGGGTACTTCGAATTCAGCTACGCTATTCCCATAGCTGAATTTGCGTACCCTAATTCGAACCCCCTTTTTAGTGTGGACCAGGCCTCAGGTCTGGAAGACACTTTTGCTATGCCCCATGCAGGTTCCAGGGCAGCTGAGGAGGTGGTATGTGCTACTCATCTTCCTGGGTTCCACAGTAATCTCCAGTCCAGGGAAATTACTGATGAACCCAGGAAGCTGAATAGTACATACCGTCTCCTCTGCTGCCCCGGAACCTGCATCGGACATAATAAATCAAAAACTTCCCCCCAAAACCCCACAACCGGGGATCTGGTGGCTGTGGTAGTGGCAGGGGAGGCTGAGCTTCTCCTAGCCTATTATACCCGCCACCCATGCTAAGGGTCATGGTGGATTCTCTAGCACTGGCAGTTTTGAATCAAGATTGGATGTTTTTCTAAATGATCTGCTGTAGGGAATTATTGTGAGGAAACCCATGGGCCTGTGTTATGCAGGGGTTAGACCAGGTGATCACAATGGTCCCTTCTGGCCTTGGAATCTGTGAATTGATGAATCACCTCTCACCCTGTTCTCTCTCTAGAGACCATGCTGTCTGAATGGGAAGGAGAGAAAGGTCAGTGCCTGGGCCAATTACAATATTAACTCTATCCCCATGAACACAACAAGGAGAAGTCTCACCTCTTCCTCTTTTCTCCCTCTAGAGGCTCTGCGATCTGAGATGAAGAGACAGACAGGTCAGTGTCCAGAACAGTTACGTTAGCTGTGGGGTTACCATTATAAACACGACAGAGGGAATCTCATGTCTCTCCCTCTTTTCTCCCTCTAGAGGTTCTGCGATCTGAGATGGAGAGACAGAAAGGTCAGTGTCTGGAACCAATGGTATCTGATGGGTTGAAGATTTCAGGTCATATCAGAAAAATCAGCTCAGTCAAATCAACTTAACTCAATTGAAAGTCCCACTTACTGCCAGTGGAGTCACAGTTTAACACCTTGAGTTCAATTTTAGCAGGTGGAGTTACAGCCTGTTTGAATGAGTGATGGGGAACATCTCCATGTCTGCACCAGGGCCCAAGCTGTCAGCTCAGGGGCTGCTCGCACTGACACAAAGAGGCTCTGAAGGGGAAGGGATCATTTGATCTAATAAACCCCATGGGAATTACAGAAATGGCACCTTGAGCCCGGGGGCCTGAATACACTGTGCCAGCTCGGTCAGTCTCATTGCTGGAGACTGTGGGCACATGTACAGTGCAAAAAACCGCCCATGCCCACAAGTCTCAAAGTCTGGATCAGCTGACTGGAGCTCGCGCTGCAGGGCTAAATCTAGCAGTGTAGCCGTTCCTGCTTGGAGACCTCCCCCTTCCCTCCTCAGTGGGGGTCAGACAGGGCCGGCTCCAGGCACCAGTCAGCAAGCAGGTGCTTGGGGTGGCCCCTGGAAGGGGGCGGCACGTCTAGCTCTTTGGCGGCAATTTGGCAGCGGGTCCCTCAATCCGTGTCAGAGGGAAGGACCTACCGATGAATTGCCTCCGAAGAATGAAGCGGCGGCGGTAGAGTTCCTGATCTTTTTTTTTTTTTGGCTTGGGACGGCAAAAACTATGAAGCCGACCCTGGTGTCAGAGCCCAGGTCCCAGCCTGAGTGGGAACGTCTGTACTGCGTGAGCCCCACGAGCCTGGATCTGAGACCAACTGCCACAGGGCTTGTGTGTGTGTGTGTGTGCAAACCCACAGAGACTTGTCCAATATTTAACAGGATCCCTCACCTAGGAACCCCCTGTGTTCTGGCCCTTCCATGCCCATGTAATGTAGGAGGGGCAGGATTTCACCCTCAGTGACCATGTGCACCCACAACCTCAGCTCCAGCCTGCAGCGGCTCCGCACAATAACCACACAGGTCTGGTCAATGCAGAGCAGTGTGTGTGTGGGTCTATATTAAATGAAACTGATTTTTAATGGCATGCTAAGGTGGTTTTTTTTTAATTTTCCCCTCATAAAGTTACTATGGGGCAGAGTTAAGGTTGCTTAGGTGCCTTAGCTGCATTTCTACACCATGGCATGTTTGGATTTCTTTTAAATTGAACCTTAGTTTTGTATTTCCTGAGTTTATAACACTTGGTTTGGGGATAATTACAAGATCCCTGTAATGTGCTTTACCCTTAAATTACAAGTACGTCCTCCCCACCTTAACTCAACACTAATCATAGACTCGTAGGACTGAAAGGGACCTCGAGAGGCCAGTTAGGCCAATCTTCTGCACTCATGGCAAGACTAAGTATTATCTAGACCATCTCTGGCGGGTGTTCATCTAACCTGCTCTCATGATGGAGATTCCACAACCTCACTCAGCTTTTATCTCAGAATCGCATTATGGCTCCAATCTACAAAGAGCCTTAGGCACCTAAACTCCAGCTACAATTCCCGTTTTAGGCACCGTGATCCACAACCCCCCACTTGGCTGACACCTACCCCTGTAGGCACCTAAATTCACTCAGGACATAAATCTCCGTATAAGTTCTCACACACTGTCTAAGCTTCTTCCTCTGGGCACGAAGAGCGCGCTGCTGCCTCACTCTAGACGTTTGGGCATCTATCTCCCACCTGGGCCTGCAGCGACACACAAATTGCAGGGAGGAGCATCTAGCTCACCCGTGGGGCCTGATCCTGTAGATTTGCTCAGAGGCCACCCAACAGCAATAGCACACACAACTGAGGTGAGAGACAGGGAGGAGAAGAACCTTCCTCATGGGCATTGCATGAACCACCCCTCTGCCCCCTGCCCCTTTTCCCAAGCCCCTGCCCAAGCTCTGAGCTCCCCATCAAGGTCGCTGCCCCCCTAGTACCCCCAGTCCCCATGCCAAGCAGATGCTGTCAGAGAGGTGTGCCAGTCACTTCTGGGAGCTGCTCAACGAAAGCACTGACCCCCTGTACCCTAACCCCCTGCCCCAGCCCAGAGCCAGCAACCCCACACCCAATCTCCATCCCAGAGTCCACATTGTGCACCCCTTCCACACCAAACTCCCTCCCAGAGCCTGCACCCTGTACCCTCTCCTGCACCCCAACCCCCTGCCCCAGCCCAGAGCCCAGACCCTGCACTCCGTCCCACAGCCAAACTCCCTTCCAGAGCTTGCACCCCACACCTCTTCCTGGACCCCAACCCCCTGCCTCATGAAAATGAGTGAGGATGGGGGAGAGCGAGTGACGGAGGGAGATGGTGTGAGCAGAGAGCAGGGCCTCAGAGAAGGGGCGAGGCAGGGGGCATGGCAAGGGTCTTGGGGTTTGTGCCATTAGGCAATTGGCAATGCTACCAGACAGGCATGTGGAAGCCCTGGCCGTGCCGGAAGAGCGCGCCCAACAGCGCAGCCGGCAGCACTGCCAAATGTCAGGTGGACCATGTCCACATGGGCACAGCTTGTGTGCGCTTGGGGGCCCAATGACTGTTCTGTCCTGGGGCCCGGAATTGCTGTCAGCGGCTTGACCGCTCCTATCTCCATTAAATCCTCACCTTTCACAGCTCCCTCCTCTCTAATCACTTTCGGTGTCTGTTCTGTTGGGTTGGTCTCTTCCTGTCTTCCTCTTTCACAGCACATCCCCCAAAGCCCAGTGCTAGTCCCCAGTGGTTCTTATGGGGGGAGGGATAGCTTAGTGGTTTGAGCATTGGCCTGCTAAATCCAGGGTTGTGAGTTCAATCCTGGGGAGGGCTATTTAGGGATCTGGAGCCAAAATCTGTCTGGGGATTGGTCCTGCTTTGAGCAGGGCATTGGACTAGATGACTTCCTGAGGTCCCTTCCAACCCTGATATTCTGTGACACTCATGGCATCAGATACCACCTCTATGCCCAGGACTGGCCTTACCATGAAGCCTGCTTATTTGTCCCCTTCAACTGAGCATTGAGAGCCACTGTAGCTGGCACAGAACAGCAAGCATTCTGCCCCTCTGGGGCAGCATTCAAAAAAAGCAAGCAAGCAAAGGAAGCTTTTCTATCTAAGCAGGAAGAAGCTCTCCTGAGATACATAGATATAAATGTTTTTGGTGAGCTGTCTGGCCCCAGTGAGGATGTGAGTGGTGAGGAGATGCCTGATCTTCCAGTTAGTCAGAGTGCAGGTGACCTAGCAGCTACTGCAGAATCCATATCTCCATCTCAAATGGATGTAACCGTGCACATTCCTTAAGAAAAGTGTAGATCAGAGAAGAGTGTGGTGGAGGTGCAAGAAACAAATGCTGCTGAGTTTAGTTCCTTAAATCTAGATGATCCAGGACTGTGGACCCACTTGAGCAGTAGCCTGAGGGACTTCCTTGTACTGCGTGAGCCACAGCAAGTGAAAATCTTCATGTTCCCCAAAGACAATGAAAATAGAAGTTTCCATCCAACGCATTACTGGCATGAAATCCCCAATGGTGACAAAGTGGAGAGGCCATGGCTTATGTACTCAAAAACCCAGAATGCTGCATACTGTTTTTGTTGTAAATTCTTCCAATTTAATGTTCCAGCCACATTGGGTTCTACAGGAACAAAGGACTGGAAAAATCTGGCTAGAAATCTGGCATGCCATGAGAAGGCAGCAAATCACCAGAGAGCATACAGAACATATGACAAATGACTTTAATGATGTGTTTTGTAACAATAACAGAACCTAGTGAAAATGTTCCTGCAATGGTGACTGTCAGAGAGCATTTTCTAGAATTTATTGACACTGATGATACTACAGGAGTTGGTATAACAAATGTGCTTCTTAAAAATCTGGAAGATACGGGAATTGCGATATTTGACATGAGAGGTCAGGGATAGGATAATGGTGCCAACATGAGAGGAAAGAACAGAGGAGTGCAGACACGGATCTGAGAGTTAAACCCTCAAGCTTTTTTTGTCCCATGCAGTTCTCAGCTTCTAGTGAGGCTACTGAATTTTTTAATGTAATTCAAAGCATCTATGTATTTTTCTCTGCATCAACTCATTGATGGCAAATTTTGAAGGAACATCTGGGAACATCCTCTCTGACACTGAAATCACTAAGTGCCGCATGATGGGAAAGTTGAGATAAAGCCTATCAAACACCAAATTGGGAAGATAGATGATGCCATAGTTGCCATTATGGAAGATGATGCTGTGACAGGAACTGTTCATGGGAGAACAGTGGCAGAGTGAAATGGAATCACCAGAAACATATATAACTTCAAATTTGTGTGTGGCTTAGTGTTGTGGCATGACATATTGTTTGAAATAAATGTTGTAAGCAAGACTCCAATGTGTTGATCTTGATATATCTGGAGCAATGGAACAATTGGACAAAGCAAAGTCATACTTACAGTCTTACCAGTCAGATGAAGAATTTCAAAATGTTCTGAAGAAAGTGCACAGAAGTTGGCAGAGGGACTTCACACTGAAGCGATTTTCCCAACCGTTCAAGAATACAAGAGTCACCGAAGAAGACATTTTGATTACGAGGCACAGGATAATCCCATAAGAGACCCCAAACAACAATTCAAAGTTGAATTATTTTACCTGGTGCCAGACTGTGCAATACAGTCAGTTGAAGAACATTTCATGCAGTTCAAGGGACACAGTAGTATATTTGGAATGTTGCATGATATTCAAAAACTCCTCACTAAACCTGAAGACCTACATCAGCAATGCAGGGCACTGGAGACAGTATTGACACATGATGACATGCGCGATATTGATGCGAGTGATTTAGGTGATGAACTGAAAGCCCTTTCAAGATACATTTCAGCAGGATCAACTCCAAAGGCTGTTCTGGAATATATGTGCACAAATAATATGACCACCCTCTTTCAAATGCTTTTGTTCCTCTGCACATACTTCTGACATGTCCGGTAACAGTTGCGGACTTCTCCAAGCTGAAGTTAATAAAAACAGATCTATGCTCCACAATGACACAGGAGAGGCTGGTCGTCCTTGCAACCATATCATAAGAATATAAGAACATAAGAATGTCCGTACTGGGTCAGAACCAAAGGTCCATCTAGCCCAATATCTGTCTACCGACAGTGGCCAATGCCAGGTGCCCCAGAGGGAGTGAACCTAACAGGCAATGATCAAGTGATCTCTCTCCTGCCATCCATCTCCATCCTCTGACGAACAGAGGCTAGGGACACCATTCTTACCCATCCTAGCTAATAGCCATTTATGGACTTAACCACCATGAATTTATCCAGTTCCCTTATAAACATTGTTATAGTCCTAGCCTTCACAACCTCCTCAGGTAAGGAGTTCCACAAGTTGACTGTGTTCTGCGTGAAGAAGAGCTTCCTTTTATTTGTTTTAAACCTGCTGCCTATTAATTTCATTTGGTGACCCCTAGTTCTTGTATTATGGGAATAAGTAAATAACTTTTCCTTATCCACTTTCTCAGCATCACTCATGATTTTATATACCTCTATCATATCCCCTCTTAGTCTCCTCTTTTCCAAGCTGAAGAGTCCTAGCCTCTTTAATCTTTCCTCATATGGGACCCTCTCCAAACTCCTAATTATTTTAGTTGCCCTTTTCTGAACCTTTTCTAGTGCTAGAATATCTTTTTTGAGGTGAGGAGACCACATCTGTACACAGTATTCGAGATGTGGGCGTACCATGGATTTATATAAGGGCAATAATATATTCTCAGTCTTATTCTCTATCCCCTTTTTAATGATTCCTAACATCCTGTTTGCTTTTTTGACCGCCTCTGCACACTGCGTGGACATCTTCAGAGAACTATCCACGATGACTCCAAGATCTTTTTCCTGACTCTTTGTAGCTAAATTAGCCCCCATCATTTTGTATGTATAGTTAAGGTTATTTTTTCCAATGTGCATTACTTTACATTTATCCACATTAAATTTTATTTGCCATTTTGTTGCCCAATCACTTAGTTTTGTGAGATCTTTTTGAAGTTCTTCACAATCTGCTTTGGTCTTAACTATCTTGAGTAGTTTAGTATCATCTGCAAACTTTGCCACCTTACTGTTTATCCCTTTCTGAATAAATTGAATAGGATTGGTCCTAGGACTGACCCTTGGGGAACACCACTAGTTACCCCTCTCCATTCTGAGAATTTACCATTAATTCCTACCCTTTGTTCCCTGTCTTTTAACCAGTTCTCAATCCATGAAAGGACCTTCCCTTTTATCCCGTGATAGCTTAATTTACATAAGAGCCTTTGGTGAGGGACCTTGTCAAAGGCTTTCTGGAAATCTAAGTACACTATGTCCACCGGATCTCCCTTGTCTACATGTTTGTTGACCCCTTCAAAGAACTCTAATAGATTAGTAAGACACGATTTCCCTTTACAGAAACCATGTTGACTATTGCTCAACAGTTTGTTTTTCTATGTGTCTGCCAATTTTATTTTTAACTATTGTTTTGACTAATTTGCCCGGTACTGATGTTAAATAGAGCATGAGCTAGCCCAGACTATGGACCTTCAGGAAGCAGTTCAGATCTTTGCAACCAAGAAGGCACGGAAAGCACCACTTTGATTATTCAAACAGATAAAAATGCCAGTATTTACTATGCAGACAAGAAAAGTTACATTTGCTGTTCAGGCGTTTGAAAGTTAAGTGTTACTTAAAATTTTTGAACAAGGCATTTTAAGTTGTTAGTTCTCCTTTATTGGAGTAGGTATCAGAGCAGTACCATGAGGGGAGTAGAACAGGAAGAAGGCAGAATTCAGACCTTTCAAAGTTTTGTCCCAAGTGAGGGGGCATGTGGGCGTCATTTGAGCTCCCCACCTCAGGTGCCAAAATGTTGTGGGTCGACCCTGTCTATGCCAGTGACTCTCAAACTCGTGCTCTGCTAAAGACTGTTCCCAGGCATCCCATCCCACATCTCAGCCTGTCTGACAACTCCTCCTCCTCGATGTCTACAGGGCAATTTAAGCTCAAAGCTGAGTGTTTAATCTCTTCCGCACCCTTCATAGCCCACCCCCCTTCCTAGTTTCTTCATCTCTTTGGATAACACCACGAGCCCTCCCTGAGGCAGGGGGCTTTTAATTTTTTTTTTAAATAATTGGAGATATACCAATCTCCTAGAACTGGAAGGGACCTTGAAAGGTCATCAAGTCCAGCCCTCTGCCTTCACTAGCAGGACCAATTTTTGCCCCAGATCCCTAAGTGGTCCCCTCAAGGATTGAGCTCACAATCCTGGGTTTAGCAGGCCAATGCTCATACCACTGAGCTATCCCTGTGACAGCTCTCCCTCCCTCCCTGCCTTCCATCCAGCACACTGGGCTGCTCTGAGTTAGGTACCAGGATCTCTGCCCCTTCTGTGGGCCAGGGATTGTGGTCCTGAGGTGGGGTGGAGGCCTGGGCTGCAAGGCCGCCCGGGGGGGGGCAAGTGGGGCAATTTGCCCCAGGCCCCGGGCTCTGCAGGGGCTCCCCAGAGAACGGGTGAGGCCCCCGCCCTGACCCCGCCTCCACCCCTCTCCTGGAGCCTCAGCACACCCAGGACTGTCCCTGAACAGCTGCAGCGTGGCTTCGGTGGGGCCCCTGAGCTCCGCCTCGCTCAGAGTTGCATGGTCAGGGGGCGGGGATGGGAGCTCAGGCTGAGCTCAGCTCCCTCCGCTCGGTCCAGAGCTCACAGCCCCGCCCCCTTACTACGTGGCTCTGAGCGGGGCGGAGCTCAGGGGCCCCGCCGGAGCCACGCTGCAGCTGTTCAGGGATGGTCTTAGATACGACGTGCTGAGGCTCCGGGTGAGGAGGGAGCCAGGGGTAAAGGGCTGGGGTCGGGGGAGGTTGGCTAAGGCGCAGGGAATCCCAGGGACAGGGAGGGGGCAGAGGTCGGGGGAGTGGTCAGGGGACAGAGAATGGGGGGGTTGGATTGTGGACGTTCTGGGGGTCTGTCAGGACTCAGCGGGGGGTGTCTAAGGGTTGGGGCAGTCAGGGGACAGGGAGCAGGGGTGGGGTCCCAGGGTGGTGGTGGTGGTGGGGTGTCTCTGGGGGACGGTGAGGGGGCAAGGAGCAGGATGGGTCGGGGATTCTGAGGAGGGCGGGCAGTTGTGGGGCAGGAAATAGGTGGGGGTCAGATAAGGGGCAGGGCCAGGCTGTTTGGGAGGCACAGCCTTCCCTACCTTCAGGGGCGGCTCCAGGCACCAGCACGCCAAGCATGTGCCTGGGGCAGCAAGCCATGGGGGGTGCTCTGCAGGTCGCTGCAAGGGCGGCAGGCAGGTTGCCTTTGGCGGCATGCCTGCAGAGGGTCCTCTGGTCCCACGCCTTCAGCAGACCTCCTGTAGGCAAGCTGCCGAAGACAGCCTGCCTGCCGTGCTTGGGGCGGCAAAATATCTAGAGCCTCCCCTGCCTACCCTAAAGCTCATTCAGCAGTTTGAGGCTTGCAGAAGAGCCAAGCTGTTCACTTTTCCATTAGGGCTACAATCCCTTTCACTTCTCAAATGCCAAATTATAGTCTACATTTAATTTCAGTGCCATAGGGAATTTCATGTTAGGGGATGGTAGCTTCATTTAAAATTAGCCACTGGCGGAGGGATCACATGAGAAGACCAATATCCTACACCACCTACCTCCTTCCCAACTCTACCAAGGGAGACCCCCCCACTCCCCTGCATTCCCTGAGGCTTCAGACGGGTTAATTCAGTGGTTCTCAAACTTTTGTCCTGGTGACCCTTTCACATAGCAAACCTCTGAGTGTGACCTCCCCCACCTTATAAATTGAAAACACTTTTTTATATATTTAACACTATTATAAATGCTGGAGGCTGACAGCTCGCAACCTCCAGTAATAACCTTGTGATCCACTGAGGTTTCCCGACCCCCAGTCTGAGAACCCCTGGGTTAATCTAATTTTAGCAACCTGTGTCCATTCACATACATGTGCTATTTTGAACATTTCAGTTTTCACAACATAGGCTCATCCCAGATTCAGGAACAAGCTCAAATGCTCAGTTCGTGGAGTATGTACATAAGCTATACTAAAGACAAACCCACAGTAACCGTCTCCAGTTTGTGAGGGACCCCATGGAGCCAGTCTCTAGGAAACAGATAAATGCATGGAGGTTAAGTCCATTAATGGCTATTAGCCAGGATGGGTAAGGAATGGTGTCCCTAGCCTCTGTTTGTCAGAGAGTGGAGATGGATGGCAGGAGAGAGATCACTTGATCATTACCTGTTAGGTTCATTCCCTCTGGGGCACTTGGCATTGGACATTGTCGGTAGACAGGATACTGGGCTGGATGGACCTTTGGTTTGACCAAGTACGGCTGTTCTTATGTTCTAAGCTAAATGAACCCAAAGTTATGGAGACAGATATGAGTCAAGGAAGCCAGCAGAGTATCAGAAACCTGGAAAAATCTCTGACTGGATGGGCTCAGGCTGAGGTGGTTCAAAAGTTTTGGATTTTTTTTAAGCAGAATTTTTTATTGTTTCTTTAAACAATCAAACACAGCAAGCAGCAAATATTTGGCCACACACTTCTGAAACCCCAAACCATATTCAGGTTTTGGCAGAATAATTTCAGCTTTTCAATTAAATAAACCACAACAAATTTTGAAGGAAAGAAGACATTGTCCGTGAATTTTTTTTCTGCTTTTTAAAAACCCCTAGTTTTCAATCAAAAATTTTTTTTCCAGAAAATATTTGTCCAACCCTTTTAATGAGCTTTAGTACCTTTTAGCACTAGCTGATTCTGAGAACCAGCGATACCTTGTAAAGAAGTTTTTTCAAAAGTAGGCTTGTGCCGAGACAAGGAAGGTTTATTTTTCCCAGGGCTGCCCGTGGAGGGGAGCAAGTGGGGCAGTTTGCCCGGGCCTGGGCCCCGAGAATATAGTATTGCAATTTTTTTTTATGGAAGGGGCCCCCAAAATTGCTTTTCCCCAGGCCCCCTGAATCCTCTGAGCGGCCCTGCTGGGCTGGCTGCAGGGAGCCCAGAGTGGAATGGGAGGCCTGGGGTCTGAGCCCTACTCGAGGTTTCTCCTTATGGTAGGGGCCAGGGGGTATTTCCCCTGCCCTGGCTGGGAGAACCACTCCGTGATGTAGGCCCAGGTTGGGGGTTGGGGAGGCAGAAAAAAACTGTCCTGTATTTTTGAAATACAGTGTTTGGCATCCTAACAACATCTCCGGTCACTCAGGTCAGAAATCTGGGCATCATCTCTGACTCAGCCTCTCTCTGGGCTGCACATCCTGACCTCTCCTCAGTCTCCCTGCTTCTGCCTGTATAACATGTCACAGATACAGCCTCTTGTGTCTGTCCCAACAGCCCAGGCTCTCGTTCACCCCATCATCCCACACCTCCACTGCTGTGATCTCCTCCTGCCCGGCCTTGATGCCAGCCACTTTGTCCCCTCAGCTCCATCCAAAGCACGGCTGCTGGGCTCAGCCCTCAGGTTCGTCTCTCCTGCCACCTCCACCACTTAGTTCCACTGAGGCCCCTCCAGCACCGCTCCAGCACAAGCTCCTTGTCTTTGCCTTGAGGCCCCTCAACTCAACATTTAGTCCCACCCTGTCTGAGCGATTGGCACCACCTTCCCTCTGCCAGCGATAGCCGGTTCCAGGGAGGGCCAGCAGGTCCGTCATCCTCAGCACTTCCAGGGGAGCTGTACTGCCACTGGGCTTTTTATTTTGTTTTTCTGCTGGCAGCCTGGTACTGGGTAGGGTGACCAGATAGTAAGTGTGAAAAATCTGGACACATTTTGTGTGTGCAGGATGGGGAGGGCAGGGGAATAGTTGTGTATATATAAGACAAAACCCCTAATATTGGGATAGTCCTAATAAGATTGAGATGTCTGGTCACCTGCCTATCTGCTTCTCCCTTAAACACCTCAGTGTTTTCTCCCCCTTCCCACTCCATGCATGGAGAAACATCCTCTCAGTATTTGTAAAACTGCCCCCTTCTCCTCTCTTTAATCCCGCCGCCAAACCCAGCTGTGCTGTGGCCCCTGGAATCTCTCCTGGCTGGGCATGTGGTGGGCCAGGCCCTGAGTGTGTGTGTACAGGACCTAGCACCATGGGGCCTAGCACTCTGTGTGCGTACAGGACCTAGCTTAGAGAAGCCTGGCCCTGAGTGTGTATGTGTGTGTGTGTGTGTGTACAGTACTTAACACAGTGGGGCCTGCCCATGAATGTGTGCACAGCACCTAGCCCTGAGTGTGCGTGTTCAGGACCTAGCGCTGTGAGGCCCAGCCCTGAGTGTGTGTGTGTATATGGGACCTAGCAGGGATCAGTGTGGGAGGGACAGAAACAAGTCATAGCATGGAGCCTGGAAGCCCTGCTCTCTGGTCCAGGTTTATACCTGTCCAGTATCTCAGGTGTATAATGCTGTAGATATAACAGATGGGTCAGGACAGCTTAAGTCCATTTGCCCATAAGAAGCTGGCTCCTGGGCTGTGGTCTGCTTAGTGCCTTATGGACAAATCTTTCAAAACACTCATATCACCAGTGAGGGAGACGTCACTTTTAGCTTGACTGTTGCCCATTAAGTTTTGAGACTCAACATTAACTGCCAATGTCTTTGAATTTCCAGCGGAATACGAGGCAGCGAAAGGTGAGGGCATTTTTACTAATTTTGATTATGCTTTAAATTGGAAAAGGAACACTCAGAGCTGTGTGTGCAAAGACATGTTAGTGTAAAACATTAATGTGTTATTGAGATAGGAAGCGTACATGACAAGGGGAAATCCACATATTACCCAGACATAATGGATGGGATATTTTTGGTATTGAAATATGAATATTAACAGTTTTATTTTTCACATTAACCCTTGGAAATACCCTTAAAAAGCAAACAAACAAATGTCACTTACTGACACCTGAGAGAATGAGAACAACAATTCTTTTATATCAATAGGGCCTGGCCCGGTGAGCTCTCTAGGGATGTTCTCCTGCACCCCTAGGTCTCCTTGGAGCAGGCTTGGGCCCTGTTGGCTTCCACACACAGCAGCTGTAGGATCAGGCACATGGGTCTGATCCCACTGAAGCTGGCAGGAGTTGCAGGCGCTCAGCACCCCCTTGGGGTCATGCAGCATCACCCAGATGATGGAGACACTTATGAGGACCTGCCTGGAGTGGGGGCAGTGAGGGAGTTGGTTATGGCTCAGGGGCTGCTCTAATTCGCTCCAGCTGGCTGTGGTCCCTGAGAATTGGTGATGTGCCCTGCCCTGCCCTGCCCCAGCACACACCCCCAGCCCCTCCCAGCCCCAACAGTCCCCCTACACCAGGATGGCAGGGGCAGTTGACACAGGAGCTGGCTATGCTGCTTTATCCTGGATGTGCTCTCCCTGCGGCAGGGGAATTCTCTGATGTCCAGGGCCTGGTTCCAGCCAGTCTGCACTATCCCTGCACACAGTGACCAGAGCAGGGGGAAAGAACTGGGCCCCTTATCACCAATGGCCTCATTCTGCCCCCCGGACTCACATGAGTGATCCCTATGGGTGTGGCCCCATTGATTTCTGGGGGTGATGGTTTATAGGATCAGATGCAATAAAGGAGAAGTCCTAACTAGTGATTAGGAGCCCAATCCTGCTATCCTTACTCAGGCAAAATTCCCATTGAAGCCAATGTAATGCGGGGTTAGAATCGGGCATGTTTGTTACTGAGAATCTCTCCTATTGATTCATTTATGTTCTCTTTTCCCTTTTCTCTCCTCTTGTTCCCATGGACCCTCTGGCAGAACTGGGTGAGCTGTTTCTGGCTGGGTGGTTCATTTTTCACAAGGATGTGACTTGCTGAGTCTGCATTTCGTTTGTGTAAATTCTCATTTCTGATTGTTTCAGGACTCACCAGAGCCCAAGGATATGCAGGTAACTAACGCTGATACTGCCGCAGTCACTCTCAGTCCCATTCCCCTGGGATACTCGATATTTGTAGACGCTGGTAGGGGCAGTGTGCTGGGAGAGAAGCTCAGCTCTGATTATGGGGCAGGGCTTCTCTGATTAGGAGTTTTATAAAGGTAGCCAGCCTATCAGGCAGTGGCACAGACAGCTGCACAGGAGCCAGCAAACAGAGGAGTTTGCAAGAGGAGTTTGGGGGAAAGACTAAGAGAGGCAGGCAGAGGAACAGACAGGTGAGTGAAGGGAGTGTGTAGTGTTCTAGCAGTGTTTTTGTGCTCGTTGAGGATGTTTTGCTGTGGGGGGTGGTTTGGTTTGTGTTTCCCCGATTAACAGGATTTAAGTGGGAAGGCTATGACAGATACAGAGGCAGCAGTGGTAGTGACCCAAGCAGTGCAAGACACAAAGAAGATGACAGGATGTGGAAGCTGCAGCATGTACATGGTCCTGAAGGGGGTGCCTGAAAAGAGTTTTGTTTGCATGAAGTGCCGCTTGATAGAGCTGATGGAAGAAAAGATCCGAGGATTGGAGACACAGGTGGAAACTGGTAGAGTTTAGAAGGGAGTTTGAGGAGATGATGGCACAAAGACATGAGGAGGCTGAAGGGAAGAGCTCAGACTTGCAGATGGCAGCAGGACCAAAGAGCTCTGAGGAGAGACTGCTGGGTGAGGAAAGTGGACGATGGAAGCATGTGATTAAGAGAACCAGGCAGAGGAAAAGACAGGCTAGTGAAGGAGCAATAGAGCTCAGGAACAGGTTTGCGGAGTTGGAAAATGAAGAAGGGGCACAACAGGTGGTCACTGAAGGTGAGAAGGCAAGGAAGAAGAGAAGATCAACTAGTCCTATAGGAAGAGGGGAAGAGTCAATGGAGATAACACCAAATGAGCCCCAGGAGAATACAGGATGGGTTGCAGACAGGGCTGGTGCAAGGATATTTTGCGCCCTAGGCAAAACTTCCACCTTGTGCCCCCCACCTCCCCGCTGAGCACCACCTATTAAAAACTTTTAAAAATGAATGCAGCATAATGTGGCATTGTTCATTAGAATTAATACATGTTCGGCTTGAAAATTAATTAAAATATGTAGACTAAATAATTAAATTATGAAAATAAATGAATAACCTGATAGTGTTGACATTGTTATTGTTTTCACTTTGCACAACATAGCATGGATCTTAAAATAAATCACATACATTATACACAATACACTGTCACGGAGTAACACGTTATAATTTAGAATTTATTTTTCCGCGCTTTCAGTTTAGCAAATTTAGAAACAAGTTCCTCCAAGTCAATGCTGCGAACAATGTCATATTCTATTGACAAGGTAGATAGCCCAACAAGTCTTTGTTGCAACATTGATGTTCGCATGTATGTTTTTATCAACTTGAGCTTCGAGAAGCTTTGCTCACCACTGGCCACAGAAACTGGGAGAGTCAAGAGGATGTGAAGAGCAATAACTGTGTTGGGGACACTGTCAGTTTATTTGTGCATATGAAGTTCAATATGTCTTGCGGTGATGCACTCTTTTGGACTCATCATGCAATAGCTTGCAATTCATTGCACAAGTCAAAGGCATCAATATAGTTGGATTCACCATGTTGCAAAGCTTGCTCCAGATTCAAGCAATGTTCCATAATTTGCTTTGGTGTTGTATTTTGCAAACTGTAAACATCATATAGGAAGCCAAATACTGAACTAATTTGCTGCATCAATGTGAATCTTTCTTCAACTGAATGTATTGCTGTGTCGATGACTGCAAAGTAAAAGTTCACTTTGAATTTTTCTTTCAGATTATAAATAGGTTCGTCATCTGCTTCATACGTGAACTGCTTCCTCTTTTTTCTAATATGGATTGGATCTGGTTCAAAAAGAGCTGGTACATCCAACTCCTCCGCAAGTTCACCTGCATCTGCTAATGTTTTCTCAAAGTCTGCATCACTTCTGCAGCCTACAAGAAACTTCTTGGTTTCTCCAAGTTGATTAATGGTGCCGCTTATGTCGAATTCTTTCACCTGAAGTTGTTTGCTAGTCATGTTGATCTCAAACAATATACCACACAACAAGAGAAACAAGAAACTTGAAACTGGAAATGGCTTTTGCAAGATCCTTTGCATCAACTCGTGATGTATTCCCAGATTATCCTGTTAGAGTAATGTAATCCTAGATCTCTATCAGAGCATCATAGATGTCACCAAGCTGATAGCGAAGAGTTTTAAGGCATCAATTCGACTTTCCCATCTTGTTTCACTCAATGGTTTAAACTGAGAGTTTAGATACATGGTGCGTTAGAACTTCCCAGTGACGTGTAGAAGCTGAGAAATGCACATAAACACGTTGAACTAAATCAAAGACGGCAGTTGCCTCCAAGCAACATCATTAACAGCATCATTAACAACCAAATTCAATCAATGTGCACTGCCAGGAACAAAAAAGGCTCGTGGATTAATATCCAAAATTCTTCACTGGACACCATTTTCTTTCCCTTTCATATTGCTCCCATTATCGTACCCTTGACCATGCAAGTTTTCTATAGGCAGTGACATCTCTTCTAACTGGCGAAGAATAGTTTGTCATACCAGCTCCAGTTGTCTCCATAAGCGACACAAATCCCAAGAAGTGTTCCTTTATGAATACTGATTCATTCTCATTCTCTGTCTTTGAAGTGGGCCTATCCACAAACTGAATGATTATGGTCATTTGTTCAATGTGGCCTGCATCTGGTGTACAATCTAGAATGATCGAAAAGTATTTTGCAGCACGAGCAGATGCTAGGATTTTTTGTTTGATGGCATTGGATAGAAGCTGAATAAGCTCATTCTGTATGTCTTTCCCTAGGTAATGTACATGCATCTCCTTGTCCTTAATCCTGTGAAGTTGCTCATCCATAAGTGGGTCAAACAAAGCTAGATATTTGACAAATTTGAGGAAGTTCCCGTTACCAGAAGTGTGCAGTTTTTCTTGTGTTCCCCAAAAGTCCAGGTTTTGCATACTGAGAACTCTGACCAAAGCAATCAGATGTTTTAGTATTTGCTGCCAATATTTTTCTTCTTTTTTAATGAAGCGCAAATGTTCTTCATCAATTGTTCTCTTGTATTTCAATAATAGTACAAGTTCCTTCCATGTTTGAACATTTGTCAAATGTTGACTGCTTGTTCTGGACCATGTTCCACCAAAATTTGTCGGACTTGATCATCAAATTTGGCCCAAGTAGCAGGATCACTAGAGCTCAAATTCAAACAAGTGACATTTTCGCTTTCACGTTCTTCCAAGTTTTGATCTTTGTGTGTCTCATTTGATTTGTCTTCAATATTCAGATTATGTTCTTCAGACTCTTCTTTAACTTGTGAAACTGTCATCCCCACCTCCATCTCTGCTTGATCCTTTGGCATTGGACTACTTTCATCTCTGGCCAGTGGTCGTAGATACTTTCCTCTTTTTGCTTATCAGCCTTCTGCTTATGAAATTGTGCCATGAGGCTGCATCAACTGAAAATGAAAAAAAAATGAAATTTTATTCCTATCAGTTCTTTTTCTTGTTCACTATTAAAAGTAAAGGATAGAGAATACATGTCACTTACCAACTATGAGTCTCTCTTTCAATTTCATCAACTGTTTGATGTAAACATTGATTAAGAGATCAGGATGACTTTTCCTTAAAATTAAGCAATGTTGATTGTAATCAGAAATACACCATTCTTGGTCACCTATACTTACTTTCTTCATATCAAAATCTACTACATTTTATTATTTATAAAATTAGAATGGCAGATACTCCATCATACTGGGGTATCGGGTTAGGTGGGGAAGGGAAGCAGACTGGGTTTGGTCAGTGGGGGTTTGGGTTTGGCTGGGGAGTGCAAGGGGAGCAGACCAGGTTTGGGTGTGGAGGGGGGTGGCGGATGGGGTAGGATTCAAAGAGCTGCAAGGTGAAATGGGCACTTTCCTCTCCAGTCCCTGGCATGCAACAGTAGGCTGGCCAAGTCACAGTGCAATGGGAGCATGTGGCCTACTTTGCCTTCATGAGTCCATCCTGCACCCGGGGGGAGTTGAATGCTGGGCTCTCACTCTGGCAGGGGGGCATGGGGAAGGCAGGACTGTGAGGCAGAGAGTGTGCGGCCCTCACGGCAAAGCAGGGTCAGGAGGGTAGAAAGCTGGGGCGCAGGGAGGTGGGTTAAAGCGGCTTAGCCGCACCTCCACACAAAAGAGCCCACAGAGCTGCCACCCACGGCCTCCCTCCCTTCTATCCCCAGGGAGCAGAGCCTCTGCCCTGGAAAACCTGCAGCCCGCTCTCCGAGGAGCATGTTGTCATAGGCTTGTTCCCCACTTTGAACTTTAGCGTCCAAAAGATGGGGACCTGCATGGATCCTTCTAAACTTAAATCCTAGTTTAGATCTGGTACTGCTGCCACCAACCAAAAAATATAGTGTTTTCGTACACTTTCTGTTCCCCAAAACTTTCCCTGGGGAACACAGATCCAAACTCCTTGGATCTTAACATAAGGAGAAATTAACCATTCCCCCCTCCTTCCCCCTCCCTGACTTTCTCCTCCCTGGGTTGCCTTCAGAGGCTCCACACTGATTCAGACTCCTTGAATCTAAAACAAAGAGGGATTCACCTTCCCCCCTCCTGTCTTCCCCCCCACCTATCCCTGGTGAGTCAGACTAATCCCCTGGGAAACAAGGGAAAAATCAAACAGTTTTTACTTTTTCTTTCTTTAATTAAAAGCTTTTCTTTTTAAGAACCTATCTTTGTAAAATCAGGATGGAAATGCTTACAGGGTATACAGCTTATAAAAACTAGAGGGACTCTAGCATAAGTACAAGTACAGCAAAGAGGTAAAATATTGTTCCAGCAAACACACATTTGCAAATGCTGAAATCAATCAAAAGACTAATCCGCCTTTCTAATACTCACTATATTGAATAGAAGAGAATATTTCAGGAAGCTTGGAGAGCCTGGATATACATCTGGCCCCTCTTAGATTCAAAGAGAGAACACCCCCCCAAAACAAAGAACACAAACAAAGGCTTCCCTCCACTGAGGTTTGAAAGTATCTTGTCCCCTGATTGGTCCTCTGGTCAGGTGTTAGCCAGGTTCACTGAGCTTGTTAACCCTTTACAGGTAAAAGAGACCTTAACCCTTAACTATCTGTTTATGACACATGCCATGTGCAAGCAGACCAGCTTGAACCACACTGACAGCACAGCTCAGCCCCAGCAGGGGGGTCTTACACTCCCGCCCCCCCCCAAGCTGCTCCACTCTCCTTCTGGCTGCTGCTATGCAATCTACTACAAGACAGAGAAGCCAGTACTGTAATAATGTACCTACCAACACAGCAGTCTGTACAATTATTAATTCACAATCAAAAGACTTCACATGGCAGGAGTCAGAGAGCAATTGGGACTTCCCTGGTTTTCTAAATGGCAGGAGACAGGAGTCGGAGAGCAATTCACTGAGATCATGGTTCTTATCACCTCCTCCTCCCTATAGTCTGTGATCTAATCAAAGGACTTCCCTAATTGCTGGCTTTGTAAATGGCAGGAGAGCAATTCATTGGGAGTGTAGTTTTTATTTACATCCTCCCTACAGTCTGCGATCTGCAGCCTGTGTCTTGATTGCTATCTGGTCCTATTTTTAGGCACCAGCTTTTCAGCGCCCCCCAGATCTCAGTGCCCTAGGCGGCTGCCTAACTTGCCTAGAGCTTCCACCAGCCTTGCAAGTGAGAATAGGAATCGAGAGGACTTGCAGCCAGAGGGAACAGGGGATAGACCGGAGAGTCACACCGTCACCAGGAAAAGGCAGGTCTATGTGATTTGGGACTCCTTACTGAGAAGAATAGACAGGCCTGTAACTAGAGCTGATCCCGGAGAACAGAAGAGTGTTAAGATACAGAATATGAACCTGAGGCTGAAAAGGATCCTAACGGAAGCAAGAAAAAAATCCACTGATTGTCTTTGTCATAGGTTTATTCCTCACTTTGAACTTTAGCGTCCAAAAGATAGGGACCTGCATGGGCTCCTCTAAACTTAAATCGTAGTTTAGATCTGGTAATGCTGCCACCAGCTAGAAATTCCAGTGTCTAGCACACTCCCTGTTCCCCCAAAACCTTCCTGGGGGAACACCGATCCAAACTCCCTGGATCTTAACACAAAGGGAAATAGCCCATTCCCCCACCTCCCCCTCCCTTAGCCGTCAGGAGAGATCACCTGGATTCAAACTCCTTGAATCAAAACAAAGAGGGATTCACCTTCCCCCCTCCTCTTCCGCTGAGATTCCAAACAAGGGAAGAAATCAATCAGGTTCTTAAAAGGAAAGATTTTATTAAAAGAAAGAAAGAAACACCAGGTGTCCGTCAGGTTTACTGAGCTTGTTAACCCTTTACAGGTAAAAGAGACCTTAACCCTTAACTATCTGTTTATGACACGCCCCCCAAATTGCAGACAGTGGGGGAACCACACTGGCGGTGATTTCTTCCTAGAACTTTAAAATAAATAGATTAATAAGACACATGCACCGTTACATATACTACTAATTATGTAAACAACAAGATTTTTCACATTTCAAGAACACTTTTTAACCATTTGATTCTGGGAAACTCTCATGAGAGAGTGCATCAGCTACTTTGTTGGAAGCTCCTGAAATGTGTTGAATTTCAAAATCAAAATCTTGGAGAGCTAAACTCCATCGAAGCAGTTTTTTGTTGTTTCCCTTGGCAGTATGGAGCCATTTTAGCGCAGCATGGTCGGTTTGTAGCTGGAACCGACATCCCCAAACATATGGGCGTAGCTTTTCCAGGGTGTACACAATGGCGTAGCATTCTTTTTCACTGATTGACAGGTGGCTTTCCCTCTCAGACAGTTTCTTGCTGAGAACCACGACAGGATGGAAGTTGTGATCCGGTCCTTCCTAGAATCATAGAATCTCAGGGTTGGAAGGGACCTCAGGAGGTCATCTAGTCCAACCCCCTGCTCAAAGCAGGACCAAACCCAACTAAATCATCCCAGCCAGGGCTTTGTCAAGCCTGACCTTAAAAACCTCTAAGGAAGGAGATTCCTGCATTAGAACTGCTCCTACACCACGCTCAGATGCACCAGTGGTTACTAGGAAGAGTTTGTCAAAGTCCGGGACCGTTAGCACAGGGTCAGACAAGAGCATCGCCTGAAGCTGGGTAAAGGCTTTCTGACACTCATCAGTCCACTTAACTGCATTCAGCTGGGTCTTTTTGGTTAGGTCAGTTAGTGGGGCAGCGATTTGGCTGTAGTGTGGTACAAATCGCCTGTAATACCCTGCCAAGCCTAAGAAGGATTGGACCTGTTTCTTTGACCTTGGGACAGGCCACTTTTGGATAGCCTCCACCTTGGCCTGTACGGGGTTTATGGTTCCTTGACCCATTTGGTGCCCTAGATGAGTCACTCTGTTTTGGCCTATTTGACACTTTTTGGCCTTAACAGTTAGTCCTGCCTGCCTGATGCGCTCAAAGACCGTTTCCAGGTGTTCTAGGTGTTCGGGCCATGAATCAGAAAAAATGGCCGCATCATCGAGGTAGGCAACTGCATATTCTCCCAATCCTGCTAGTAGACCATCTACCAGCCTTTGGAAGGTGGCGGGTGCATTTCGCAGTCCGAACGGAAGCACATTCAATTCATACACCCCTGCATGGGTGATAAAGGCTGACTTTTCTTTAGCGGGTTCATCTAGTGGTACTTGCCAGTACCCCTTGGTTAAACCTAATGTAGAGATGAACTGGGCACGTCCCAAGTTCTCCAATATCTCATTGGTGTGCGGCATTGGGTAGTTTGCCGGGGCGAGTTACAGCATTTAGCTTATGGTAGTCCACGCAAAAGCGTATTTCCCCATCTGGTTTGGGAACTAGAACCACTGGAGATGCCCATGCACTGTCAGGGGGCGGATTATACCCATCTCTAGCATGTTTTGGATCTCCCGTTTAATAGCAACTTGGGCATGAGGAGACACCCGGTAGGGTGGGGTTCTAATTGAGTGAGCATTACCTGTGTCAATGGAGTGGTATGCTCGTTCAGTCCATCCTGGGGTGGCTGAGAACAAGGGGGCGAAGCAAGTGCACAGCTCCTTGATCTGTTGCCGCTGTAAATGTTCCAGGGTTGTGGAGAGGTTCACCTCTTCCACACCACCATTACTTTTTCCTTTGTAGTAGACACCTTCAGGACACTCAGCGTCATCTCCTCCCTGGGCTGTAAACTGACAAACCTGTAAGTCTCTGGAATAAAAGGGCTTTAGAGAGTTAACATGGTACACCTTAGGCTTTAAGGAGGAATTAGGAAATGCTATGAGGTAGTTAACAGTTCCCAGGCGCTCTTGGACCGTGAATGGTCCTTCCCATGACGCTTTCATCTTATGGGCCTGTTGCGCCTTTAAGACCATAACCTGGTCTCCTACCTTGAAGGAACGCTCTCTGGTATGTTTATCATACCAGGCCTTTTGCTCTGTTTGAGCATCCTTTAGGTTTTCTTTAGCAAGGGCTAAAGAATGTCGGAGGGTGATTTATAGGTTGCTTACCAAGTCCAGAATGTTAGTTCCTGGAGAAGGCGTAAACCCCTCCCATTGCTGCTTCACCAACTGTAATGGCCCCTTAATCTCGTGGCCATACACAAGCTCGAATGGTGAGAACCCTAAACTGGGATGTGGTACAGCCCTGTAAGCAAAAAGCAACTCTTGCAACACTAGATCCCAATCATGGGAGTGTTCATTCACGAATTTACGTATCATGGCTTCCAAAGTTCCATTAAACCTCTCCACTAGGCCATTGGTTTGGTGGTGGTAAGGGGTGGCAACCAAGTGATTCACCCCATGAGCTTCCCACAGGTTTTTCATGGTCCCTGACAGGAAATTTGTTCCCGAATCTGTAAGAATGTTGGAGGGCCAACCTACCCTGGCAAAAATGTCTGTTAAGACTCAGCACACAGTGGTAGCCCTGGTGTTGCCTAGAGCCACCGCTTCCAGCCATCTGGTAGCAAAGTCCACGAAAGTCAGTATGTACTGCTTTCCTCTGGGGGTCTTCTTTGGGAAAGGACCCATAATATCTACAGCTACTCGCTGAAATGGGACCTCAATTATGGGGAGTGGCTGGAGAGGGGCCTTGAGCTGGTCTTGAGGCTTTCCTACCTTTTGGCACACCTCATAAGACCGGACATAGTTGGCAATGTCCTTGCCCATCCCCTCCCAGTGGAAGGACTTCCCCAACCTGTCTTTGGTTCTGTTTACCCCAGAATGGCCACTGGGATGATCATGAGCCAAGCTTAAGAGCTTTTCCCGGTACTTAGTTGGAACTACCAACTGTTTTTGAGGATGCCAGCCTTCCTGGTGTCCACCAAAAAGAGTGTCCTTGTATAAAAGTCCTTGTTCTACAACAAACCGGGATCGGTTAGAAGAGCTGAGAGGCAGTGGGGTGCTCCATGCCACCGCCCAAGCTTTCCGAAGGCTGTCATCTGCTTCCTGCTCAGTCTGGAACTGTTCCCTTGAGGCTGGAGACACCAGTTCCTCCGTAGACTGTGGACTTGGGCTTGGCCTCTGGAAGCGATGTAGGTGATGAGGTTGTTTCCATTGACTGTGAACCGCTCTCTGCTGGTGCACTAGGTGATATTTCAGGCTCTGGTTGAGCCTCTTGGGTAGGATTGTCTGCTGCTTCTGCCAGTTCAGGCCCGCTGGCGCCCTCTGGTGATGGGGTTGGAGACGGGTTTGCAAGCGCTGGCATCAGTGCTGGCAATGGTTCTGCCACTGGTTGCTCTTCCAGTTCCGGTTCTGGGACTGGATGCACTATGGCAGTTTCAGTTGTTGGCATGGGATCCGGTTCCACCACCTCTGTCTGGGTCTCTGGTAACACAGACGGGGTCCTGGTGGACGGCTCAGGAACAGGGATGGGAGTGGAAGCTTGTTTGACCTGGCTGTGGGTGACCACTCCCCCCCTCTTGGCCAGCTTCACATGGTTGGCCAAGTCATCCCCCAGTAGCATGGGGATGGGATAATTGTCATAGACAGCAAAAGTCCACCTTCCTCACCAGCCCTTGTACTGGACAGGCAATTTAGATGTAGGCAAAGTTACAGATTTTGATATGAATGGGGAAATTGTTATTTGGACCTCTGGGTTGATGAATTTCGGGTCCACTAAGGACTGGTGGATAACTGACATGTGTGCCCCGGTGTCTCTCCACACGGTAACCTTCTTCCCGCCCACTCTCAAGGTTTCCCTGTGCTCCGGGGGTATTTGAGAGATATCTGGGCCTGAGGATCCTTGGCGTGATGGTGATGTAATGGACTGTACTCGATTGGGGTTCTTGGGGCAGTTGGCCTTTATATGCCCCAGTTCATTGCATTTAAAACATCACCCAGCTGACGGGTCACTGGGCCGAGGTGGGTTGCTGGAGACTTGTGAGGTGGGACCATGGGTAATCTGGGGATTTCCTTGAGTTGTAGCTGGGGTCTTGGGTGGCCCCCGGGGGTAGGGTTTATTGTCAGCTGGTCCCTTGTTATATTCACTCCCCTTGATAGTAGCTTTTTTCTTTTCTGCTATTTCCACCCATCTGGCTCCAATCTCCCCTGCCTCGGTTATAGTTTTGGGTTTCCCCTCTATGATGTACCATTCTATTTCCTCAGGAACACCATCTAAGAACTGTTCCATTCTCATCAGGAGGGACAGCTCTTCAAAATTTTGAACCTTTGTTCCTGATATCCATGCATTCCAATTTTTGTCAATGTAGTAGGCGTGTCTGGGGAATGACACATCTGGTTTCCACCTTAGGGCTCTGAACTGCCGAAGGGCATGCTCAGGTGTTAGCCCCATCCTGATTCTGGCCTTTGATTGAAACAGTTTATAATCGTTCATGCTGTCCTTAGGCATTTCAGCTGCCACCTCTGCTAAGGGTCCACTGAGCTGTGGCCTCAGCTCTATTATGTACTGGTCTTCAGGGATGTTGTACCCATGGCAGGTCCTTTCAAAATTTTCCAAGAAGGCCTCAGTGTCATCACTTGCCTTGTAGGTGGGAAATTTCCTGGGATGGGGAACAGTGCCTGGAGAAGGGTTGTTAGGGTTGGCTGGAACATTCTGCTTAGCCTTTTCTAATTTCAGAGCCTGCTTCTGGATTTCCAGCTCTTTGTCTTTTATCTCTGTTTGTTTCCTGTGCTCGGCCTCTTGCTTCTCCATCTCTCTCTTGTGGTCAGCCTCTCTGGCTTGTTGTTTCTCCATCTCTCTCTTGTGGGCAGCTTCTTCCCTGGCCATTTCTGCCTTAATTAGTTCTATCCGTCTGATGTTCTTTGTCTTTCTCTGCTGCTTCCAGCCTAGCCAGTTTGAGTTTGTCAATTGTTTAACTGGTACTCATGTTTGTGTGCTTTCTGGTGCTGGCCACACCCCTCTGCAGTTTTCTGAACTGGAAGGTTTCAGCTCAGGCTGCATGGTTTCACAGTTTCCTAATCTTTCTCTTCCCGATTTGATTAAAACAAAACAAACTTACTTATTTGCTGATGTTTGCTGGCTGAGAAAGGACCAGAAAACTGTTTTGTCCTGTCTCTTGCAACCTGCTAATTACCTTCCAGCTTAGCCCAGTTGGATCCAAACTCCTAACAATACCTTGTTAGAAAAACCTCTCTCTCTGCCCCCAGGCTGTTTTTCCAAACAGCCAAAAAGGAAAAACTTCTCTGCTTTGTTTTCTAAAAAACATCTCCACCGCTGCCTACCATGTCATAGGTTTATTCCCCACTTTGAACTTTAGCGTCCAAAAGATGGGGACCTGCATGGGCTCCTCTAAACTTAAATCATAGTTTAGATCTGGTAATGCTGCCACCAGCTAGAAATTCCAGTGTCTAGCACACTCCCTGTTCCCCCAAAACCTTCCCGGGGGAACACCGATCCAAACTCCCTGGATCTTAACACAAAGGGAAATAGCCCATTCCCCCACCTCCCCCTCCCTTAGCCGTCGGGAGAGATCACCTGGATTCAAACTCCTTGAATCAAAACAAAGAGGGATTCACCTTCCCCCCTCCTCTTCCGCTGAGATTCCAAACAAGGGAAGAAATCAATCAGGTTCTTAAAAGGAAAGATTTTATTAAAAGAAAGAAACACTATCTCTGTAACACCAGGATGAAAAATATTACAGGGTGTAGCTTATAAACCTAGAGGGAGTCCCCCGCCTTTTCTCAGAATAATCAAAAGTAACAGCAAACAGAAATAAAGAGATTTCTCCAGCAAACACACATTTGCAAATACAGAAATTCATCACAAAAATAATCCGCCTTGCTAATACTCACTATACTGAATAGAAGGAAATATTTAGGAAGCTTGGAGAGACTGGATGTACGTCTGGCCTCTCTTAATCCCAAGAGAGAACAGCCCCCAAAACAAAGAACACAAACAAAGACTTCCCTCCACAGAGATGTGAAATTATCTTGTCCCTGGATTGGTCCTCTGGTCAGGTGTCCATCAGGTTTACTGAGCTTGTTAACCCTTTACAGGTAAAAGAGACCTTAACCCTTAACTATCTGTTTATGACAGTCTTCCATGTGGGAATGAATGATACGGCTACATTCTCACTGGAACATATCAAGGGAGACTATGCCAGGTAGGGAAGACACTTAAGGAAATCGAGGCTCAGGTGATCTTCAGTGGGATTCTGTCTGTTCCTAGAGAAGGGCAACAAAGGTGTGAGAAGATTATGGCGATCAATAGGTGGCTCAGGCAGTGGTGCTATAAGGAGGGCATTGGAATGTACAGCCACTGGGAAGCATTCATGTATAGAGGACTGTTCTCTCGAAATGGACTTCACCTGAGTAGGGAGGGAAATAAACTTCTAGGAGGGAGGCTGGTTAAGAGAGTTTTAAACTAGGAATTTTGGGGAGATGGTTGGGAGATGTCCAGATAATCAAACTGGATTTTAACATTGAGAGGGAAGAAAACGGAGTAAGAAAGGACACAGACATAGGTATGAGAATGGATATAAGGAGGAAGGGTTCTGTAGATACCAGTCTAATAGGTGATACTGGAGATAGAATGTCCGTGCCTAATCAGGTAAAGAATGTGAGTGAAGCCAAACAGCAAAAATTAAGATGTTTGTACACTAATGCAAGGAGCCTAGGTAACAAAATGGAGGAACTAGAGCTACTGGTGCAGGAAGTGAAAACATATATTATAGGGATAACAGAAACATGCTGGAATAGTAGTCATGATTGCCAGCAGGATAAAACTGGGTAGTGCTGAGCATGGGTGGCCCATACCTCCCCTTCTGCCTGCTCCCTCCCTTTCTACACTCCTCCCCCACAGGAGCCCAAACCACCACCACCCTGTGACCCCCAGCACCGGACGGCCGGGGGCAGGGAGGTGAGGCCTCAGCCCTGGTGGGCCTGAGCCAGCACACACAGTTCCTAGGCTGCGCTGCCCCAACCCCCTGCCCTGAGTCCCCTCCCCAAGGGGCGGTTGCCATAGGACAGTACCAGTAAGAAATTTAAGTTACTTTCACACCTGCTTCCACGGGAAAGAGAAGAAGCCTCCCACCAGGTCTCCTCCCAGGGACCACAAGCCCTGACTCCCCCTGCTGCAGCAAAGCTGGGCCTAGATCTGCTGGTTCCTAGGTCAGCAGTTTAACCACAAGAGCATCCGTTCACTACCCCAATAATAGATGGGACACTGGACTGGCCAGGGAGGGGCAGTGATGGGGGAGGGCTTGGGGAGCAGAGCCCTGTATGGCCAGGGGACTGTCACGGAGCTTGGATCTCATGTGCCACCATAGGACATGGACTTTGCACATATGCACTGTGCTAGTGCCCAGTGCCTGGGTGTGTGAATTTAAGCAGCACAGGAGTGTGGGGGGCAGTCGGAGCTGGGAAGCGGGTGAGAGCAGGGGGTTCTGAGGCAGGAAGGAGGAGGAGGTGGTTGGATGATGCTCAGCAGCAGGGAGTTTGTTCAGGGTATTGGGGAAGTTGGTGGGAGAAGGGAACAAAGGGAGAAGGAGGGTGAGTGGGGCTGGTAGTGGGGGAGCAGTAGGAGGTGTCAGGTGAGGGGAGGGCAGGGCAGAGCCTGGGGGGTGGGGACAACTGTCCAGACTCAGTTTACTCTCTTCAGCCCTCCTTAAACTGCTCCCCACACTCCAAAAGGGCTGAGACAAAGTCTCTAGCTGGGGTCCACACTGAGTCCCAGTAAACCCCAAAATAAAATCTTTTCCTTTACTCTGCTCCAGCCTCTGGCTCTAATTCAAGGGCCTCACTCTCCTCGTGTCAGGAGCCCCCAGCCCTCAATCCTGGAGCTGGGCTCAGTTCAGACTGTACCTTTGTTCCCTGCAGGGCTCTGTCCTCATACAGCTGCTGTTTCTATCAATGTCATCTCTGGCAGCTCCTCCCCCATAGAGGAGTTCCTCTCTCTAGGTGCACCCCTTCCTGGCTCCTTGCTCTGTGAGCTCTCCTGGGATCCCCTCTCCTCAGCAGCTTCCTGTGTCTCAGATCCCTTCAGCTGAGCCCTGGTAACCCTTTATCAGGCTCATTAGCTGTTTAGCTGCTAACCAGCCACCTAGGGATTTAGTTACTTCCAGGTGGGGCTGGGTTGGCTGGTTCTCCCTTACAGGAACCTGTCACAGGTAGGCTGGTCCCTGACTCCTCTTAAAGGGCCAGCCCCCATGACCTCCCTTCCCCCAGTCTACCTAAAGGCAGGCTTGACTGTGGCTAACACTTGGTTATGTTCTGCAGCCAGGGGGCACTTCCTGCCCTTCTGCCACAAGGAAACCTACAAGGCCCTCGGCCATATTTTTATTCTCATCACTGAATTGTGAAAAAATGAAGAGACCAGGAGTTGTGTTCCCCACAGTCCTGGGTAGCTCATGTGATGGGCAAAATCCCCCATAGTCTTCAGCATGGCCTAGTTCAGAACAACTTGTACTCTGTGAGTCAGGCCCTCTGGCCATAGCAGAAGTAGGCAATAGCACCGGGCTTCCACCATTGCTGTCATGCTGCTGTGACAGATACATGCTGGCTACAGAGCCAGATACACACCAGATGTGCTCATCACAAAGCCCTTTAATGCTCTGCCAGGTATTGCTGAGGTCATGTAAATAAGGTCAGTTACACACAGCCCCACTTAGCTACAAGATCCCTCCAACAGCTGCCACCCAGGACTCACTCACACATGTGCCCTTTGGAGTTAAGTTTGTCTTTCATTCAGAGAGCTCCTGATTAGCATCTCTAATTATTACTGAGCACAGCTTTTTTCCCTGCAGCATTCAGTAAATGAGCTCTGGGAGCACATTTCAGATCTCTTCCGTCCACATGGCTGGTGTAACGTTATCCGCTGGGAAAGTGCCTTTCTGCTGCTCCCCTTTTCCTGTAGGATGGACTTTGGTTTAGCCCAGCTCTGGTTTGGGCTTGTGTTGCTCTTTCAGGTCTCTGCGGGGAGAGGTCCCCAGTCTCTTCTTTTCTATTTCAACTTCCTCTTGGAGGTGTGTTTTATGGTGGCTTTTGCCTCCAGCAGGTGGAATCCTCACCTCAGACAGTCCATCTTCCATGCGATGGGCCTGTACCTCTGCACCCACCACAGCGCTGCTCTGTTTTCTGGAGAAGCTGCGCCTGCTCTCTGACATAATTTCATCTCGTTCCATGAGGCCTCTGGGCTCTCCTGCTTTGTATGCGTCTCAGAGCTGAGCTTCATTCCACACTCGATCTTAAGCTGGTTCTAGAGATTAGTCAGCTCCTTCTGCAACAACAAACACTCCTGTTCCCCAGTCACCTTCCAGTGCTGAGACGGGCTCCTTCCAGTGCTCCTGCTCCCACTGGATGGCTTGGGCTGAAATCCAGTCCCTTGTCAGTGCATCTCCTCTAGCTCCTGCAGGGCCTCAGCCTTTGGGCCTGGAGGGTGCTCAGCTGTGCAAGGCCTTCGGCCCTGCTCCCCTCAGCTGCAGCAACATTTTCTTCTAGCTCTTCCCAGTCCATTAGTGGGTGGGTTTGTTGGGTCGCTGTAGAGGACACAGCCACTAGTGCAGCTTCCTTTGTAGCCAGCACCTCTGTATCTGTGCCTGTTGACATCCAGCCCTTCAGTGTGTGATCCACTCATTCCACTAAAAAGCCTCCCAGGACACCCGCAGCATCACTGCACTCCCCTGTGTAAATGCAGCCTCCTGGTGATTTATTGCTGGGCTCTCTCTTATCACTCACACCAGAGCCCTCAGCCTGCACCTCTGCCCCCTCCTGAGCCATCAGCTTTAGCCTTTATAGTTCTTTAACTTATTCCAGGAGCTGTTTCTTCTCTTCTATTAGGAAATGTCTACATTTGATCTAAGAGGTGTGATTCGAGCTCATGTAGACATAGCTGAGCCAGCACCTAACTATAGCCATGTGGCCAGGGTAGCACAGGTGGCAGCTTCAGCTACTGCCTGAGTAGAAACCCACCCAGCCCCCTTGGTACGTACTTAGGCAGCTGGCCTGAGCTGCCCTTCCTAGCCAGGCTACACTGCTTCTATTAGCATGCTAGCTTCAGTGTGCTAGCCTGAGCAGAGTTAGTGCAGGTACGTTTTCATGAGCCGGGAATCTCCCCTCCCAGCTCAGTTGCAGACACCCTCTGTTTCCAGTTGCCAGGTTTCTTCCTTCCAACCGGTGTGGCAGGCTCCTGTGTCCCAGCAAACCCTGCTCTAGTTTCCCAGCCACACCACTCACATCCTGCAGCCCTTTCTGGGCCCCTCCTTCGCAAGGCCTGGGGCTTGTTCAAAACCTTTCAGTTTTGGCTCCTGGGTAACTTTCCTCTTGCATGGCTCATTTCCTACCTTGGCTGCCTGCAGCTTGGCTGCCTTGAGACTGTTATTCCCTAGCTCCATGTTGCTTTGCTCCTCCCTTGGCTGAACTATTCCTGTCTCCAGGTTCTGCTTCTCCTCTAGGGCCAGGGCTCCTTGACCATATGTATTGGCAATTCCAACTGCCGCTTCCTCCCTGTGGGGTGGTGTCTGGCACTTGGTACATTCAGTAGCTGTGAGTTTCTCTTGCATTTGAATAATCTCATCAGTCCTTGGCTCATGCAGGTGCTAGAGCTTTATCTCCAATGGCTGGGCTTCTTGGGAGCTAGAGCAGAATTTCTTCTGCCGAACGCCCTATTTCTTTTTCAGAGCCTCAACCTGTTTTGTCTCCATAACCACAACTTGGTGGCTTCTCTCCCACTCTGTGAGTAGCTCCTTCTGCCTGTCCTCTGGTCACTGGGTTCGCTCCTGTTGCTTGGCCAGTTTCAGTAAGAAAACCCACAACTGGGCCTGCAAATTACAGAGCTGTTCACTAGCCCTGTCAGAGCTCTTGTCACACCATTCTCTTGGGACCACCAGAAATGCTGAATCACATTTAGCTTCTGCCTCAGCTCCCCTGGCCCAGAGAGCTGGCTGTCCACTAGAGCTGCTGGTTGGATCATTTTCCAAGGGAGTCCTTTCAGGCTCCTGGAGGAAGCTATTCAAATGCCCTCAGTTTCCAGGCTTTGAATCTGAGAGTGAGGCTAAGGTATCCCTGGTAAGCGGAGGGACGTCTGAAACCCATGGCTGGCCTCTCCCTCTGAAGCTCATACCCCAGGGCCTGCTTTCTTAGCAACCCATTTTACCCAGTACTAGAAACTCTCACTGCCCCATAGCGACATCCCCGATCTCCTCCGCCCCAAATCCAAAGTTCTTGTAGGGCAGCATCTTTTTATGTGTCGCTTTTCCATGTAGTCAAAACAAATTAACCCTAGAAGAGGAACTCTTCCCAGCCCAAAATGGGGTTCCTGCAGTCCTGGGCCTGACCTCCCCATGGTAGTGTGTCTCTAATAACCTGGACTCCCCTGTTCCCTGTCTGTTCTGGGAAACCAGGCCAGTCTGCCCATCCTTGCTCCTGGAGGCACAGTCCTGCCCATCCTGCACACAGTCACTTGAGCCCTTGGGGCTCTGAGACAGTCTCTGGGACCATTATCTGCTCTGGGAGATGCCCAGGTGCAGCTGCAGAGGGTCTGTGCTGCTCGCAAAGTCTAGGAGACAAATTGCTCTGTGCAGAGAGTTCAAGCTGAAGCCGAGACTCCATTTTCAGCCTGATTCTGGGGGGGTGAGATCAGGAGCTGGGGTCAGTGAGGAATTTTCCTACTCTGGACAAAGTTAATGGCAGCTCTGGGGTGTTTCATAGCCGATGTCCTGAGCCCGTAATTCTGCATTGCTGGAGATGTCGACAGTCACTCACTGCAAGTCACTGGGGTTTGGGCTCCTAAGTTGCTCAGTCAGGTTTGCAGTGAAGCTTGGTGAAATGTTTTGGACAAATAGTTTATTTGCTGCAAAATATTATTTTGGATCGACTGAAACTTTGTAAATCCATGTTGAGTTTGGTGAATGGTTTGAATGAACAGAAGAAGGTGCCACCGCTTCCCTTCTAGCTTTTAGCGCAGTGGCTGGGCCCTCCGCTGGGAGCTCCAGGTTTAATCCCTCTGTGTGATGTGGAGCAGGAATTGGAATATGGGTCTCCCCCCTCAGGTGAGGGCTGGAACCGCTGGGCTCCAGTTGTCTGATGTGGGGTTACCTCAATCTCTCCTGCTGACGACACGCCCTGTGTCTAAACACTGACATGGCCAGAGCGTGGGAGTGAGAATGACTCTGCAGCCCAATGGGTCATGCCCACTTCGGAGCCCCTAGTCCAGCTCCCCTATTCCAGTGAATCTGTAATTATTGATCCGTAACCCCAGTGAGGAGAGGGGTTATGGCCCCTGGCACAGCAGTGCCTCAGCCATGTCGGTGCCCCCGTGCAAACCACTAGTGCAGACGCACTGCGTGGGTGTGAGCTGGGACTGGCCCCCGGTGCAGCTTCTCCCAGATGGAGGGGGCAGGAAATGGGGAAATGCCCCCTTCCCTCCCCACTGCCCCGGCCTCATTAGTAATGGCCCCTGTTCCCCCCATTACCCAGTTACACCTCCAAGCATCCCCCCACTGTCCTGCCCCCATGCAGGAGCCAAGCCCAGATCCACTTCTCATGGCCTGGGGGAGGGTCTGGGCAAGGGGAGGGGAGTGGCTGTGGGATTTGCATGGCTGGAAGGTGGTGCCCATGGGGCCGGCCAGCATGGAGACTCCCAGCTCCACCCCTGGGGCAGGGCTGCCTGGCCAGTGTATGTGGGGACGGCACCGACCTGCTCTTAGTAACAAACCAACCACACATGGCCCCAAAGCAACAGAGATGCAGGCCTGCCCCCTTCACCCCTCTCTGCCCCTTGGCACCTGCCAATCTCCTCATCGCCCCCCGGCCCCTAGCTCCTGCCCCTCCCTTCCCTTCCCTCAACCTCTGTGCCCACCTGGCCTCTGCTTCTATCCTCCCTGGCTCCACTTTGCCCCACTCCTTCCCTTCTCCCCTTTCTGCTCCCGTGGTCCCCTCTCCACCCACTTTGTCACATGCCCCCTGCCCTCCACCTACCTCTGCCCCCCTGGAGCCTGCCCCCCTTCTCACCCTGCCCTCCTGGGCTGGCTCCTGCCCCCTCTTCCAAACACTCTTTGCACCTGGTGCCCACCCATCACTTCACTCCCCCTAGTCCATGGCCTCTGCTCTCCCCGTCCCCCCTGCTCATGAATCCCAGCTCTCCCCTCACCCCCATCTGCCCCTAGTGCCCACCCCATCTTTCACCCTCCTCTGTTGTTCTGGCTCCTGCTCTTCTCACTCCCCTCAGCGCTCCTGGCACCTCCCCATCCTCTCTGG